>JAEBDU010013172.1:1635601-1684745 GCA_016802625.1 Heliconius numata
GGGTGTTTGGAGTTTTTGGTTGATCGTTGGTATAAATGGAAAACAAGGCCGGGGCTAAGACACTCCCCTGTGGGAGGCCATTTTTCTGACTGCGCCACCTGCTTTTGTTACGATTAAGGTGAACCTGAAATCTTCTGTTGTTTAAGATATCTCTTAGTATGCGGACGAAGCCTTGATCGTTAGTTATGTTGTGAACTTTAACTAGGAGTCTACGAATATTGACGGTATCATATGCAGCTGTTAAATCAACAAAGACAACGCCAGTTATTCTCCTGCTTTCAAATCCGTCTTCAATAGCCTGTACAAGATTTAAAGTTTGCCTAGTGCAGGACTTGCCAGGACGAAAACCAGCTTGCTCTGGGATTAGGTGTTTCTCAAGTAAAGGCGTCAGGCGGTTTAAAAGCATCCTCTCAAAAAGTTTGAATGTATGGCTTAATAGCGATATGGGGCGGAAATTTTTCGGATCATCTGGGCTTTTACCTGGTTTTAACAGAGCTATGATTTTGGCCCGCCTCCAGACTTTTGGGATTATGTAGAGTTTAAGGCATGAGTTAAACATTGCTAATAGCCATGAGATAGCTACGGGACCCAAGTGTTTAATTTGTTCCGTAGTAAGTATACGCTAACATTGTCTTAATGTTTAGTGTCTTAGTCTTAAAATTTCAAAAATCTTATGAATATATGTACGAAACATTTATGTTTCATGGGATATTTAAATTTATTCACATCTTTAAAATTACAAGCAATTAAATTTTATATGAAGTTGTTAACATATCTCAAGAATGAAATTTCTAAAAAAATGTTAGTTTGGAGAAATTAACAAAAAATATAACCTTTTTTATTTCAGAAAAAAATCGTATCATAAAAAAACTTATATAACTTACATCTACAGGTAATTTCGTTACAAACTCACTCAGCCTCATCTATTGTTACAGAAATAGAAAAAATATAGAACCAACATTTTTAAATATCACTCTTATTTTTTTTCTTTATTGTTAGCTTCACGCTGTATGCCATATATAGCATGATAGACAGAGAAAACCTAGTATTAAGTTTCCTATTGTGTGTTGATTTGCGGAACTCAACGCTGCATTTTGTCTTGTGTCTCTGCGGCACCATGGCAAGGAAATGAGAATAGATTATACCCCCGAGTGGGAATCAAATCCACAACCGTCACTAGCAAATCTATTAAAGCCCTAGCTATATGAGGATCAAGCTTTATCAAATAAATGAGTTGAATACGCAAATCAATTATACTTTGCCAGTTCAAAACTGCTTGATTTGAGGGGACAAAAGTCCGAGTGAAATTGGATTTTCTGAAGTATATACCCACAAATAGGATGTGTGTTATAGACGTGTGTTTCATAAATATTATACTTTGCCAGATGTGCCTAAATAATTATATTTTACTTAATTTGTTATTAGTGAGGATAGATGACGCTAACATTTTTCGCTATCCAGCTATAAAATAAAGAATAAAATATATTTTATTTTTTTACATTTTTAAAATGTTATTTCATATGTATAAAAATTGCGGTGGTGGTTCGGGAAAAAATGTCTAATAGAGAATAGAGTGTTATTAAATACGTATATATGTCGACGTATTTGAGACGTCGTAGTGCAGGGGCATAAGCGTGCGATTGTTCGCGATAGTAGTGGACTCAATCCCGCTCATGGGAATTAAATAATTAATATTTTCATTTCCTCGTTCTGATAACGAGGCAAAAGTGCATCGATGAGTTCCGCCACTCAACACGTAATGGCCTCGGTGAAAAGTGGGAAATTGTAGTGTCTTAATGGCAACTAGGATTCCAGGTTCCCTACGTCTACGAGCGGAATACAACGTGAAGTAAAGATAAAAAAGCTAAACAAGAAATAAAATTCCATATTATTTACACTATGTTACTATAACAGCTATACGAGAAAATGAATACACATTTCCAAGTAACAATTTCAGTAAAACTGATACCTCAATACTCAAAATTCCCATTAACTTCCATTACTTCAAAATCTATAAACGTTATCAAATTCATATTTGACTGTACAACACAAATTAATACATATCGAATGTACGTGAGAATCACCACAGCTAAGACCAGTTAATAAATAAACTGCCACAAACAACTAAGAGATATGGGACAAGGCTTACTCATGGGCTTTATCACAATATACGAGGGTTGGAAGGTCTGAATAGTCGGTTAGGGTATAGTAAAATTTAACAAAGTGAAATTTATTTTCATCCCACACTAACTGATAATAATTAAGTTAGTCCCTTTACGCCGTCCAAATATGCGAGGTTTCGTGGCGATTCTGTAAGTAATGAATCATTTCGATTTTAAAATGCACAAACATCAGGGAACTATCTGTATAAAATATAAAATAAAATAGATTTTTTTGCATTTTAATTTTCTTGATGTAAGCCTCCAATTTTCCTTGACTTGCAAAGAAATTTCAACATTTCACAAAAAAGAATAATGTCAGATTCAGGACTATTTTAAGCAATTTAAAAACTCAGAACTCAACGCCGGAGTTTGCATCGACACCAGAGCGAAGAAATGAAAATATTAAATACATATTTTATTTCCTCGAGTGGAAATCGAACTCATAATCTGACGCGCTTACAGTCACGCTACTTACACTTACACGCCTCAATTTTTCTGTATTAATTGTATTGTATCTTTTAGATACAAAGACAAGACAGAAAAATTAATTAATACAGAAAAACTATTTAATTATTAATTGTTGTTTAATATTAATTTATTTATTAAGATTTGAAAAATGTAACCTTGTGGGAATCGTGATATACCTAAATACGAGTATATAGGTTCTCTTCGCCACTACTATCTAGATAAGAATATCTTGAAAGATTTATATTATGTTCAAAATGAATTTTATCATCATAGCCTATACGAAACCGCTTATTTTATTAAACAATTTCAGTTAGACACGTCCTCTGCTGTATCACGTAGGCATAAAGAGAATTTAATTTAACTAAATTGGATTATTTAATAAATTTCACAGCATTCGCCATTTTAAAAATAGCAATACATATTTTATTACTCATTTTTTAGAACGGACATTTTTTTTTTATTTTTTATATGTAATTGTTCAACCTATATTCTTTTTATATGAAAAGATTATTTGTTAGAAATATGAATTCTAATTTCTATTATCTACAGTCTTATTGAAGCACCTAAGTGTTTTTTAAAAAGTACTTTCGATATAATTCTTAGTGAATAACTTTAGCAAGTGAAATACTTAGATAAAAGATATATGTTTCAAATAAGAACAATTTGTTAGCAAAACAATGAAACAGGGTAAAGCTGTGAGGGTAACTTTTATTTGTGAGGCAAAGTTTGTAAAAGGGTGCTATTTAATGATAAGAAAGTTTTTCAGGTGCTAGGGAGAAATACTAATGTAGTTATTGCTTCTGCACTATATAATAACTATTGAGATATATATATTTTTAATTTTCTTTAATTAATCACATAAACAAACTATAAAAATAGAATATAGAATAAATAAGAATTTATTTTCTAGTTCTTGATATATAAAATAATCGTATAAGAAATTCTATATTAAATAGATAATAGTATCTAGTATTTTGTCAGTAATTTTATTTGCTGCAACGCTTTGTTAGGGAGAGGGAATAGAGATTAAGTTTTAGTTGCTTAAAAAATGTATAAAGTTACATAAAATATTATAAATCCCATATAATATTTCACATGACTCATTAAATCTACGTCATAAACTAGGGTGTTTTAAGTCCCTTCAAACAAGGAAACCTTAGAAATAACTAGCTAAATATTAGATATTTTTGCAGTTTTACGCCTTTTCCCCTATACCTAGCAGAGTAGATAGAGAAAACCTAGACTGATAGCGTCTGTTAGAGCGGAGCGGATAGACGGAAATGAAGCTCCCCTAAGCGGGAGTCGAATCCACAACCATCAGCCAGACGGCAAGCAAAAGTCATGGATACTCTAAGAGATTAAGTTTATTAATATCAAAACGTAAATCAAGAAAACTACTTTGATCATAGAAAATTTAAATAAATTTATATTCGAACCCACTATACTATGTCATCTATAATACCCCATATCTAATACTTCATATATATAAATCTCCTTATGACTCCCTCTCACAATTTTATTGCCGCTTAGCAAGTACGAGAATTCAATTAGGATATCTGCACTTAATAGTCTGCTTAGGCAGATTCGACATTTGCTTAATATCGTCATATGAGCTGGCTACCAAAAGGGTCCAACTTATATTTTCAAGAAAAATAAACTATATCTATCTATTTAATATTTATTATACCTGAATGAAATAATAATCATATTATAATAATTATATATTTATTAATAAGATACTTATTATTTCATTCAGATATTTGTCACATTTTTTGGAAATTTAAGATTTAGGCCACTTTGCAAAGTCATATACATTTCATTGGCAGCATATAAATGAGGCAGTGCGAAGACAAAGTCGAGTGAAGTATATTTAATAATGGGTATATGGTTATACGGGGTGAGAACGATATCGTGCGTCATAACTCCTGGATGTGTGACGGTAGTCTGTCTTTACGTGTAGAGAGTGTCTTTAAGAGCTTTTTTATTCTATTTGGTCCTAAGCTCGTCTGTTCTGGTATTAAGCTCGTCTGTTGACTTGACTACATTATAAGCATATTTTTGCTATGGAGATTTAGATATTGCTTTTTTTCTTGAATATTTTTATTGAAGTATTTAATTAAAGCTAGTTGTTTGTATTTTTTGTTTATATTTTCAAATATTTTTCATGGAAAAAAGGATTACAATATATTACTAGATATATTCAGTATGTCACTGCTATATTCAAATTGAAAAAAAAAACAACAAAACTCAACACCCAAAAAGAACAAAAATATAATCCATTTTTGTGTCCAATTTAGAAGATGGACGCGTAAATCTTCACAATCCATGGCTAACTGCGAAAAAAAATCGTATATTTTTTCCATAGTTCCCAGTTATAATTCTGCGCGCGGTCCCTGACGGCGTGGAGGTAAAAAGTCATGCATGAGAAATTTATTCAAGTCGCGTCCGTAGCTCTTTGTGTGGCTAATCCCATTTTATTCTTTTCTGTTCCGCCGTCATTAACCTTGGTAACGTCCTTGTAATATATTCAGGACGATTGGAGTGCAGTAACGTTAAAATTTTTTGGTTCAAATAAAAATGTTCATTTAATTTTCTGGTGAACGCGGTGATTTTAGTGTTTGCACTGTTTGAATATTCTAGAGAATTAAGATACGTTTTGTAAGGATTTGGGGTTTGGGCGTTTTATGTAAATTAAGTGGAAGATTAATGTCATTTTTCATCTATTGTACCTTTAAGACTGTTGACTATGAGAAAACGAAATATTTTTTAGGGAAACTTATTCAATTTTAATTATCTTTCAGTTGAGCTGCACCTTATAATTTACCTTAAAGGAAGGCTGATTTACTAGAGGGTGACATAAATTATAGTATATGAGAAGAACAATTTATTATAAATATATTTATATTTTAGAAAGAAAAGAAATATATTTTCAACTGATAAATTGCAAAGGCATCCCCACCCCAAATCTCATCTTACTTCACTTTTTTACTTAAAAAGACCTAAATATGTGTGGCACAGATAATTTAATATCACATAACGCAAAATAACCTCGAAAGCAAAGGAAATGTTACATTTAAAGTAATATGACAGTGATTACCTGTCACTAACTGTTGACATCTGCCGCGGCGGCCCAACACGTCACGTCACGTCACTTATCACTAAGAAATAGGGAGATTTTTTTCATATTCAGAACGTGGATTCTGTGTATGAAATAATATTACAAATTGAACGATCATTCACAACAATTTTATATCTTTTCTGAATTTCATATGAGATGTAAAGCGGTGTTGTGTTACGTGATTCAACGATAAGTCTCGAAAAGTGTTGTATAGGATTCTTAATACTAGATTTTTTATGCCCATCCTTCTATATGGAACGAAGCGTAGGTACAGCTGCTTTTATATAGGACAAAATAAGACAAAGATTCCATTCTTTCTTATCCTTGTGATCTTGATGAACTGGAATTACTAGGCTATAGACATACATCGTAATTACTCATTCTTAAAAAAATAAAAGTTTTTAATAAAAGTCACCACAAAATGAGAACTTACAATACACATAAAGAAGAAATTCCGAAAAGTTAAAATTTATAGATATTAAATAGAAAAAAATTTTTTTTTTTTAAATATATTTGTAGTTCACTTCATGAATGCATATGCCCAAACTTTACGTAGACTTTTATAAGTTGTACTACTCGTTGAACTACAATTCTGAAATTGGTAGGGAAGCCTCGGTTAGCGAATTCGATCGCACTTTATCGGTTTTTTTAGTTTCTTTATCCTAAATAATATAATGCAGGGAAGAGGGAATATAGTGTGAAGACACTCTTTAAATGTTGTATGAGGAAAATATCCAAGAATATGTCTTACGGTAGTTTGAAATCATTATATTATCATTGCTTTACCAAATGTTCTAAATCCAAAAACATACCATTTCAATTTCCGATAGAATCCAATAACAATATAGTTTATGGCCATCTCATTTACCACTCAATTTAGAAAATTACTTGAGAAAGAGTACGGAGGTTATTATTATACTCGCAGATATCTATCGCACTCTACTCCTATAAACCGATTTTCTCCGTCCCCATGAGCGATGACAGCACTCGATCAAACGACGTCCTGCTATCGTTTCCACCTAAACTTGGTACGGTGGTTATTTATAAACGGACTTGCATTATCGGCATATTTATGTATGTAGATAAATTTTAAAAATATTATGTTGATAGGTAAATTGAAAGTTTAAAAACTGTAGATTTGTTTTTTACTATAATTTCACCTGTATATCATATCTAAAACTGTCTGTCTAACCAACCCGAGGAATGAATGTATTAAGTCTTGTCTTAAAACACTCCGTTCTCCACTTTACGTCGAATTTTCGAGACTTTGAATGTTGAATGACAGAAATCAACACCGCCCATTGCCTTCTAAGCACAGTGAGAAATAATTAATTCCCTCGAGTAAGATTCGAACTCGCAACCATCGCTTTTACAGTCAGAAGCTGAGACAACGGGTTCAAACAGCATTATTTCTAACAATACATTTTAATTATAAAAAAATCTACTTAACTCAAGAAAATACCGTCTACAATACAATACAATACAGGAACACGCTAAAAGCATTGAAACAATACTCGTTTCCGATAGCTCACGCAACCTACGTATATGTACTAACCGACTTATAAAATAAAAATACGATTCGTCCCATGTCCCCAGAGTCTTAACTGTAATGGAATTTGTAACATCCTCATATATTATTTGTCCGCACTTTGATTTGCAGCTTAACAGGCTTAGATGTTTCCGATAGGAATGTGTCTGTGTAGATACTTTTTTAGAAAACGTATAAAAAATTGACCATAGGGAGATTTGAACCTGTGCCTCTTGGAAACGGTTCAATCGCTCTGACCAGTAAGGCATATGTTTCTATGAAGCTACGTCGAAATTCTTTCACGCTTGAATTTAAGAGACGCGTGCTTCTCCTTCATTAAAACGTATATCATTTTCTAAAAAAGTACTTTCTTTCCTAAAGTGAGATAACACATTAAAAATGTTTCAAAATCCCAGAGGGAACCAAGTGTTAAGACACTCCGTTCCCCGATTTCAGTCGAATTCTAGAAGCTCAACATACTTTGTGCCCCTATGCCAATACTGGCCTGATTCTTTTATTTTGCCTAACAATACTTTAAAGAAAACTTTGAATTTTATTTTGAAAAATAAACAATATTTTTTATTTCATACATATATTTTGGCATAATGGTTTTGCTAACATGATTAGTAATAAAACGTGTAATTCTAAATGTTCTTATAACACATATATATTAAACTAATATCAATTCAACCAAGTAACCGTTACAATATAATTCTCCACAGATCCAAGGCAAACCAATAATACAGCAGCGGATCCTGCCGAGCCCCGCGATATCTATTGATTTACCACAACTAAGTCGCAGTACAACAGCCCCGGGCGATGAGAACAGCAATATCATTTTCAGTCCATGGAAAGCTTTCGGGCCCTTTGTAGATACAGTACAGGTAAAAAGGCGAAGCGATATTTTTGTTATAAATCGTAGTTGGTACGTTTGGACTATTTGTTTTGAAGCTATTTTTTTTTAGTTTTGACGTTTTTGAATTGTGATCCTTTGTTTGGTTCTTTGTTGTAGTGTACTTTATTAGGATATGTTTCTAGTTGTTTTGTGTATTTTTTTCTCGTTTTTTGGAATTGTTATATTTGAAGTAATGTCAGTAACACTTTGAAATATTTGAGTATTATAGGAATAGTGTACAATTTATTTTATAATTTTTATTTTGAACGAAAAAAAATTAAAACAGTTGTAATAAAAAATAAAACACATTTGACAACAAAATTTACTTAAAAGCCCATAGATAAGTAAATATAAGATGAGTAAGCTACAAATAATAATTATTTGTTTTACAAAATACGTGTTAAACACACACACCAGCCTGAACTGTTTTCTTTTCAACGTCGAAAAAATCCAGTTCATTAATTAAGTCGATCAGAAATTTCCAGTAAAAGGAAACACAGTGTACAGCATAATCTAAAGTACACATCAATCAATTGCGGCGCCATTGAAATTTTTCGAAAACAAACACCAGGAGAAAGTAATTTGGGGGATCCGCATAACTAATTCGATTCATGTTTAGCAATATTCTGTGATTCGAGATTTTGATAGAACAATTATTATACTCTAATTGGTTCGGGACAGTGATTAATGGTGGATTGCTAACAAACGATGTTTTCGCCCTCCATCATTTCGCTTGCTGAACATATTCATTTTCGCGGATAATGTTCTTATTGTTGCCCTGAAAGATGAGTGGTCATAAAATTTCGATGGCTCTGAAGATATCTTTTGATATGTATGATTTCATATTTTTTTCTATTTATTCAATGATTTCAATGACTGCTTTGATAGGAATAGGTATATAGAGACCATGGTGTGGGATTGGGACAGCGTCGAACTGTAAATACGATGGTTGCAGGTTCGATCCCCCCTCGAAAAAATGAAATATTTAATTTTTCTATTATTTTTTTTTACATTAATTAAATAATATTTTTTGATCTATTTATACAAGAATAGTTGGCTCAATAAAATAATTGTAATTTTAAATAATATTTTTTTAGGATGGAGAGATTCTTCCAAGTCAAGATTCAGTGATGTTTCCCACCTCACGCAATGTAGATGCCGGTTTGGACGAAGATGCAACTGATCCTACTCCCACAGTGCAGACTTCTAAAAAGGTAGTGCCAAGGAAACTTAGAAAATTCAGTTCTTCTGTACCTTAGCATACCATAAGTTCACTAAAGTTAATGCTTCACACCTTACCTTTCCCTTCAGACCCAAGTTTTATATATATATAGCTCGCTAGTAATCTATATATATAAAAGGACTTGTCCTCACTGACTGAAGTAAGACGCACGCACAGCCGTAACCGCTGATGGCAGAAACGTAAAATTTGGACAGATCTTTACTTTCGTAATCTGGACATCCACTAAGAAGGGATTTTGAAAATTTTGAACCCTAAAGGGGTGAAATAGGAGTTGAAAGTTTGTATGGAAAAAAATTTAAATCAGCACCGATATTCATAAAATTAGAAATATAGGTTTTTAAAAGTATTTAATTGAATACGTGTTTCATAGTATTCCAGAATTCTTCCCCTAAGGGTGCAAATAAGGGGTTGAAAGTTTGTATGGAGAAATCTTTAAAACGCCACCGATTATTATAAAATTAGAAATTTTGACTCTTAAAAATATTTAATTGAACATGTATTTCATGGTTTTCTAGAATTCACCCCCTAAGGGTGCAAATAAGGGGTTAAAAGTTTGTATGGAAAAATCTTTAAATCGCCACCGATTTTTATAAAATTTCAAATTTAGACTCTTAAAAATATTTCATTGAACACATGTTTCGTGGTTTCTTAGAATTCACCCCTTAATAAGTAAGCGAAGCTGCGCGCGTCCGCTAGTAATATATATTTAATCTAAGATGTTTGTTGAAATCGATTTAGGTATACATTATGTATGCATCGAGTAAATTGATAAATGCTTTTGCCGAAACGCTCAAACCCAAAACTACTAATACTTGAGTAACTCATGTAAATTGGATATTCAAGTTATTGAAACCACCGGACTGATATAACTTACTCTAACTTCTCAAAGTTTAAAACAACAAACAGCATTCTAATATTTGTATTTGAAATATCGAACAAAATTGAACGCTCCAGTATTTTGTGAGACAGATATGGAAAAGTAAATTCTCCACTTTCTGTCACTAAAAGATATACGACAGAATTTTAGTTAACCAGATTTGCGTGCGTAGAAATATTTGAACCAGCGTGGTATCAAATACTTTTGATGTCGTCGTAGCTATGTCATCAATGGATATTTTATTAATGATAATAATTATAGAGGCCGTTCGTGGCGAATGGGCACAATCGTGCGACTAAATGCGACAGTTGTAAGTTCAGCTACCTCGGTGAGGTTCCCTCTGCCTACCCTGAGACTATAACGGAAATGAAGAAGAATATTTTCCCGAGTGAGAATTGAATCGACAACCGAAACGTTTACAATCAATTTCTGCATAAGTTTTGCGCTTTAGCCCCACGCTATATCTCACACATAGCAGGGTAGGCAGAGAGAACCTGGTGCTAAGACACTCCATTTCCTATTTTGTACTGAATTTTCGAAACATTGGGAACTTAAGCTTAATACAAAATTATCAACAGGTGGCATCCATCAGCCAGCTTTCCTTCATGGTGCGTCCAGATAGCTTCGAGCGCGGCCAGCTGAGACTAACCTGCATCTCCACTGTGCACTCTGTATACAGTGAACAAGCAGAGCTGGTTATAAACGAAGAACGTCCACAAATAGCTTCAGTGCTTGGTACTAGGGATCGATCTTCGGGTGAGTTTTAATATAGTAATATTAATTTTAAATTAGTATTTTTTCTTTTTTTTATCTGTTCTAATTTTCTAAAGCTGAAGAGTGTGTGTCATTGAACGCAGTAATCTCGGGAACTATTGGTTCGAATAGATTTCTTTTATTTTGTGTATGAATTGTCCGTGAATTGAATTAGAAAATATGTGGCCCTTAAAAATATATTTGTTTATGACTGAAATTAGAACTACCGACATGTCCCCAATCTACCATAATAACGTTCGTTTATACAAATTGATCAAAATAAAACACAAATATAATGTATTACTGACAGAACTTCTACTTTCTTCTTTTTTCGCTCTGGTAACAAAGCAAAGCGTGGCATTGAGATCTGCCACTCAACACACAATACCTAGGTAATTCGTCGGAAAATGGAAAAAGGAAGTATCTTAACACTAGATTCCCTCTGCTTGCTTTGTGGGGACTACAGTTTGCAGCTAAAAAAATAAATACTATCTATACTTATAATATATCTGTATGTAAATATATTTGTTGTACGTATTGTATATGACAAAGTAACAAAATAATAAAAAGGATATTCAAAAAGGAACAAATCAATTCTACAATCTATGTATAATAAAAGATTTACAATCAAACTTACTTATTGTTAAAGGTACACTTTCATGTACCTACTCGTATATAAAATATAAGCTAGTAAAAGATATACGAGTATAATACAGGATATTGGAATCCAAGATCACTTGGGAAACTAATGTTATACACTTTCACGACATGATATAAGCTTTGCATGATTCGACATTTCGTATTTTGAAATTAAATCAAAGTTTCTTTGTAAACTGTATCCCGCACATAGCATGGTAGGCAGAGGGAACCTGGGAAATAATTGTTATGACACTTCCCATTAGGACACTTTCCACCGCTTTTTGCTGCTTTTCTCCGAAGGGGAATCGCCCCTGAGCCAGACTGTGTGACCCCAAAGTTTGTGAAGACCCCAAAGTGCTTAGACAATATAATAAAACATCAAATGAAAGTTAAATAGGTTTTTACTCTATTAGTATTATAAAATAAATAACAAGTACTACAAACAGAATCCACTATTACATTAACGTCATAAATTATGTCCAGAAATGAAATCCGTAGAGCAGTTCGAGATGTATGAAATTATATTGGAAATGTAATTTAAAGCAGTAATTTCGTCGCCGTGTTTAAAATGAAATTCAGCATTAATCACGAATAAATCTGTCAGAAGCTTTTGTATATCACTTACGGCTCAGTAAATGTATGGACACGCTAGTTTATTAAGCTTATTTAAAAGGTTTTTGTTATATTTTTGTTTTATTTATAAAATTATTATTTTCTGCTAAATTTCAACATTTTCTATTTGGGAAACCTTTTTAAAAAATGTCGTAGCGGGACCTGAACTCGTGTCTCTTGGAAACCATCCAAATGCTCTGACCACTAAGTCATGCTTTCTTATCAAGCAACGTTTAAATTTTTTATACGTTTATTACAACATATATAAATTTTTATACTTATAAAAAAGTTAAACAAATTTGAAATTGAACCACTTTTCGAATTGGAGTATATGGCAATTTAATTGGAATTCTGGAACATTTAATGGGAACTTTAAATAAATACACTCAATAGTTTTGAGAAAATAGTAATTCAATTACGTTTTTTCTAATTTCTAATTCCTTTTGATTGAAGAATTAAGCCATTTCGAATGTCTTTTTAGTTTTCTAAAAACACTGACTTGAGTACCTATGCTAACTGCTAATTCATTCGATTCTAAGACTGTATTGCATAACGGGGGTACCATTCAACAACACAGCACTAAAGAATAAAACGACACTAAAATAATTATTGTAGGTTTTAATTTTTGATAATAAAACCAAGCTATTTAGATGCTTTCTTAATAACAGGTTAAATAAACTTCAAATTAAGTCTTCTATTAACGAGGAGATTCACTACACATGTGAAGAACCGACTTATTAACTAATTTCTCACTACATTTCCCAATGGCAGTCGAATGAAGACAAATAACATCGATTTCTAACATCAAAACACTTCATTCCTCAAAGAAAATATTCAAGAACTGCACTCTAAGAATCATCCCAAAGTTTAAGCAAGGAAATCGTCTGACTCTCAAATCGTGGAGAATTTTTATATTTCGATGTAAACACTGCCTCTGAATACGTAGAAAGTAAACCAATCCCGTTCTACAATTCAAATATTTACTGCAACTGACTGGCACTGCAATTTTACGTGAGGGAACTTTACTACGACTCCTTCTTGCCAACTAAATAAATATATGAAAATAGTTCCTATCACGTTATTGGGATTATACTACAAAAAAACTGTTTATAAAAAAAATTATCTTTTGATGTTTAATGTCTATGATAGCTGAACTGGAGGTTCTGTATTCGATTCTCGCTCTGGGCAAAAAATTGATATACGAGTAAATTATAGTAAATGAATGTCGTCGTCAAATTTCTTTGCGTATAGAAAATCCCGTTTAGAAATCCTCTCTTAGTGCTCCCCTACATTCCCCAACCTACCGAATGTTAAATTTCGACTTCTTAAGACCAGTCTGCACGTTGCACCTATGTCAGTCACTAAGTAACAGAACTGTTTTATATATCTAGAGATATAGGTATTTTACGTTTATAGGTGTCAATGTATTCTTTATATAAATGTTTTATGAACATATATTTATGACGTCATTTGCAATACATACGCCAGTTGTAGGTTTGATCGACACTCGAGAAAATGCTTTTTTACGAGTATATTTTGATGATGCGAAAAGAAAAACATTTTTTTATTTTCACGATGTATCTCGCATCTGGAAAGGTAGGTAAAGAGAATCTAGGATTAAGATTCACTTTTGGCCCCCCA
Source organism: Heliconius numata (assembly GCA_016802625.1). Classification (NCBI taxonomy): domain Eukaryota; kingdom Metazoa; phylum Arthropoda; class Insecta; order Lepidoptera; family Nymphalidae; genus Heliconius; species Heliconius numata. Next base: position 1,649,538 of record JAEBDU010013172.1, read on the forward strand.
ATTCGCAACATATTGCGTGTTGACTGACGGAATTGAACGCGGTACATTGTCTTTTTGCCAGAGCGAGATTATAAAATTAATTCATTCCTAGACTATGAATCGAACCCACAACGATCTTGTTAAAAGTAGCATGCTATACTGCCACAATGAATGAAAACATACACATTTAGTAAATAAAACGTATAGGAAATCAATTTAACGATACAAACTACTATACAAAATGAGTTAATACTATTCATAGATCCACCAATTCTCGTAGCCAGCGTGGAAAGGTTTACACCGACCGTCATATATGCAGGCAATCACTCAAACATTTGCCGCTACTACCTCCTAACACTGCTTATACTGTGAACGTTCCGGCCGACTGAACAAAGGTAATGTTTACTATACTATAGTGTATGTAGTATACTATAGTATTTGTAGTATACAATATATTGATGTTTGTTCAGCATTGCTACTGCAAATATGAGGTTGCGTGACTGGATCACGTGCTCTGTCGCCTTATCGTATACTTCATTATATATCACATTTATATCGTCATTACAGGTATTGACAAGATATAGGGAGGAATGGTAAAGAAATGTTTGTTATGATAGTTATATATGGCTATAGTGGTTTTGTGAGACAATGTTTGTCTGTGAAGGTAGTTGTGGGTTCGATCTCCATTTGGGGGAATTAATTATTTTCTCTGGCTGAGTAAAGTACGGCGTTGAACTACGCTAATCAATGCGTAGTTTAGACCAATGCACGTAATTATTTCGTCAGTTTCTAGTAGTTTTAAATATAATTATCGTGATGCTATTGTTTTCTAATGTATTTAAATAATTACTTTGACTGACGATAATGATTCTCATCTACTTTATTAAACAGAAACAGCAACATAAGTATCTCGAATTTGAAAAGAACGGAAATAAGAGATTGGACCGTCTGTACATCACGTTTTTCTCCACCACGTTCCTTCGTGAAACTAAAAAAATATTTTTCCTGAATATTAGTACCTTCTTCTTCTCAAAACTCTAACTTTCTACTCCAGCATAATCCATAAAAACAAAACCCACAAATAGACATAACAGTCTCACTTACATATACCCACATATTAATAAAGTTAAATGTTTTCGCATCAAAAGCTCACATAGTATATGAGGCAGTCGAATAGTGCAAACTTCGTGAATGGAGTTGATGCTAATTAAATTGTTTATGACGCGTAGTTCGAACGCTCCAGGTCGATTTGCACGAGTGAATCGTATTTTAATATATGACTGTGAAGCTCACACTATAGTAAATGTGGACTTACAGAGTTCAGAATTAAAAGAAATGGTTTTTTAGCTTCACGCTGTATCCCGCGGTAGGCAGAGGGAGCCTAGTGTTGAGACATTTTACGCCGAATTCTAGAGCGGATTCATTTGCGTACACGCTTTGCCTTGACATCAGATCGGAGAAACGAAAATGACAAATATTGCATTTCCTCCACTTGAAGTCGAACCCATAACTTGTCGTATTTACAGTCACACGCTTGTAACTCTGTGCCACTGCACTGCACTTTAAAAAATACAAAACATTTTTAATATATCCAAAAGAACAACGCGCTTCGCCTTGATATCAGATCGAAGAAATGAAAATGACAAGTATTCCATTTCCTCGATTTGGAATCGAACCCATAACTGGTAGTATTTACAGTCACACGCTTGTACCCCTGCGAACGATACATCCACTGTGTCACAGGGTACATAAAACAGTATAACACTAATTATACAATCTCTATTATATGAGAAGGACGTCACCTTGCGTTATTAACGAACGCATAACGTGCAAAGTTGCATCAACTCCGCACCGCACCAAGTAGTTGCTAATTAAATTGTTTGTAACTGTTCGCGCGACGCTCCCGCCGCACGGGTGCATGTTTGTGTAATGTTTCATAATATTATAATTATAGAATAGTTTTATAGTGCATAGTACTATAATATAATCTTTTTTTTTTGTTTGGTAAGAGGATTTGAACCCGCGGCTTATTGAAACCGTCCAAGCGTTGTGTTTACTATGCTATACGTTCTTTCCCTTAATATCACACATAGCAGAGTAGACAATGGAATCTGGTTAAGACACTCTGCTCCCCATTTTCCGCTGAATTCGTGAGACATTACGTGTTGAGAGGCGGATCTTAACGTCGCGCTTTATCTAGACACCAGAGCGAAGAAAATAAAAATATTAATTATATAACAAAGTATTTTTAATATTGCTAATATATGTATTTATACACTTTAAACATCTTTTAGTTCTAGTGTTGAAATTGATCCAGTATTCTATTAAAAGAAAAATTACTGACCCGCAGCGCTGAAATTGAAATCCTTCTTTTTATCAAATATTAGCGGTAAAACTTTAATAAAATATTCAAATATAACCGAAAGGGAGACCAAAAAATTTAATAACAACCAAAATTTGTAAGTATAATGAACTGAAAGCCATAATTTTCAATACATTCCGTAAAATAAACGTTAAAAGTTCCCTTTTTTTAGGCAATAAAAATAATTTATACTTAACCATTGCCAAGCATAGTAGAAAGACGTGTTAAGAAACGAATTAATTACACAATTTTTTGATAAAAGTTAAAAACGAAAACAATAATTAAATATTCATTACGGGGAATTAACGTGTTTCCCTCCTTCGCGAGAAAAATTCTTGGGGTGGCTGTAATTTTTTTCGCATAGTGTTTTACCTTAAAAGTTTTTATCGATGTCGATTTTTTATTTCTTTTTCCTGCATATGCGGGAAAAACAAAGGTTAATTGATATGTAGCAGGATCAGTCAAAGATATATTTATGTTAAACATTTCGCTTTCAACTTTTTACTCCTTTGAGAGGCCCAACGATGCGCTTTATTGTTTATACCTACATAAAATAAAAATATTTTTAATATTCCCTTGTATAAAGATCAAAACTATTGTGTATAATATTAGTCTATATTTTATATATCACAACAAAGTCATCTTCTATTGTAATTTAAGATAAACACGTAATATACACTTAAACAAATATTTCACTTCCTCGAGTGGGAATCGAACCCACAACCGTCCCGTTACAGTCACACCCTTGTGCCGCTGCGCTACGACCTTAATTTGTAATGTTTAATTAAAATAAAAAAATAATATTTTACTTATTTATGTCGTTAATATCCATCACTATGTTCGCCATTAACGCCATTACGCTAATGATTCTGCGCAACGCCCTCCAAATTACAAAACAAAGCATTTTAATAAAGATATTTCTTTAGTCTCAACCTGGTCGGATAGCTATTTGTGTCTTGCTAACTTAAATTTATTATATTTTTTTTTCTTATCTCAATTTCTGCTATTTGCATGGGAAAAGTATCTATTTCTCGTTCGTTCTTTAGTTTCTATTCATTGCTTAGTGTTAGGACACTCTACATTCTATTTTTACTTTTTAAGGTTTTTCGTGTTCTGTCTAGCAAAGTGATGTATCAATCTCTAATCGTAAAAATCCATGCAAAGAAAACGTATTCCGTTTTTTATCTTATTATCTTATAAGAGAAAACACTTAAAATACTTATATTAAAAATACGAAACATACAAAGTAAGCCCGTATATTTCACTGTTTGATATATTCTCGAATAACCTTGTTTTATAAAGTAGCGCTGTGGGAAGCTAAAATTGTGTTAAAAATCTTATTTTATAACTTTTTTACAATATACTATTTAAGTTTATAAGAAATAGCTGCATATTCCTATAAAATACGTACAATACAATAGTATGTTTAGTTAAGACTGAAACCTACATAGGTGTACCTACACGCGACGGTTATAGGTTCACTCCCTACTCAGAAACAACAAGACAAAACGCGGCGTTGAGTTCCACCACTAAATACGTAATGTCTCTTAAATTATCCCTCCCTGTCTTACCTGCTATATACGGAAAAAGCGTGAAGTTAAAGCTTTTTTCATACATAAGATAAATAAAATTTTTTTAGCCATCTAAATTCGAATCTACAACCATGATAACAAATGCGTCACAGTGATATCAATAAAATATGAAACCACTTAAGTAAATTGCAGGGTAAAGGACCGAATGTACGAATTGAAATCGATATGTATTTATTCGTGCCACCAGCCGTGCTACATGAATGCTCTCACCTGACTCAGTCTATACAATAGGTGCATTATATAAATATACTATTTCTACCTGCGACTTTGCCCGAGAAATTATCGATAGTTGTTTATGACACTGAGTGCCTCGTACAGGTAACTTCAGGTAGCCTGTAGATTTCCTTGATGAAAGTACTATGAAATACAAAAAAAAATTCTAATCAATAATTGTTGAGATTAGCGCGTTCAACCAAACAGACTTGTCCATTTTGTAATATTTCTATAGATAACATTTATTATCTTGATGTATCTCGCGTAGCTTACGGAGTAGAAAGCATATATATAATGACCAATTATAATAATAATATTCTTTATTGTACACCCAAAAATATAACACAGAAAAAGGAAACAAGATCAGAAAGAAATGTACAAGAGGCGGCCTTATCGCTAAAACAGCGATCTCTTCCAGGCAACCTTAAGGCATAGGACGTAAAGCGTACGAAAGGTCTGCCTTCTTTTAAATATAATATGTGGGTTATATATAAAAATAACCTCAACTAGATATCGAACCCACAACCGTACGTATAAATTCAAACAGTTCCTATTTTCTGACGTAGGTAAAACAGTTCGGCTAACACCGGATGACTCTCCCGAGAATTAATTTCCAACGATAATGAAGCTCGCTTCGGCTCATTTGCGATATTCCGATGGCGTTTAGTGAAATGAGAATCGCTTTGTTCAATGCAATGCTCTACGTATGTGGTGGCTAGTCATATAGTGAGAAACGAGACGGAGTGTCTCGTTTCTCACTATTTCCTCATTAAAATAACTTCTCCGGTTACATGCAACTACGAACGCACGGTAATAGCATCCTTTTAATATTAAGAATATGAAGAAAAAACCTCTCGATTTAATAAATTCTAATAAGCATAAATATTTTACATATTTTTTTAAGAGGAATATTTCTCTCAAAAGTTTTTCGTCTCTATATTAAATAATACGCTTCAGTATTTTCCTGTATTTACATAAAGCCAACCCCACACATATGTTGATATTGTGGTTCTAATACGATTTTATTATTCATTTTATCTTATATATGAAGAAGAACGGTTTATGCATACGAAAAAAACGACATGCATTGTTGATATAGGGAAAGCTTGCTATAGCCTTCATTATTTTTAATTAAAAAACATTTCTCTGGCAATTTAAAAAAAATCACCATAAGGTAATTAAATTGTATATTAGGTGGACATTACCTGATTAAAAATGCAATGGATTAGACCTCATCTCGGAGAAATGAATTATTGTTTCATTTCTCCGCTCTGAAGATTTTTTGCGTTGCGTTGATTGTCTCTACTGAAATGTCAATATCTCAAATTCGGCATATAGATGAGAACGGAAAATTTTGACACTAAGTTGCAGACACTTTGCCTGCATTGTCAAGTGATAAAAAATGTGCAGCTATAAAAAAAACAAATAAAAGTTGAACACTATTGTAAATTCAATTGTTGAATGGTTGAGTGAGAAATATAGCGTTCTGCATTATACAGCTTAAATGGTTAAGTACTTTGATTCTGTCACCGCTACGAGCTACGTAGCACTAGCGGGCCACTGTATATTGTATGTGCGTAAATACGTGCTAAATTGTTTTCTGTAGATCAATTAATAGACTGAAGCGTTTTAATTTTTATTATTTTTGTATATTTTCTAAAATTTTATTTAAGTAACCAATTAAATTTAATCTAAATATATATGTGAAGTTAACAAAGAGTCCATAACAACAAATGAAAATGTAAAATTTGTGTGGTACTATTTATTTAATATTGCCCAATTTTGATCATTCTGTGTTTTAATAAAACATATATATTATTAATACATTTAATCTTAATTCATTGATTATTAAAATATCAAATCAGTTACATATTTTTACGTTTAGTAACAGCAACGCGGCTTCGCTCGCTTGAAATGACTTTTATATTAGGTATAGCTAAATTATTTAAAATGTCATTTTGATATATAAGCTATATTTCTATAAAATTTAATAGATTTTGCGTAAAAGTAGAATAGTCACCGACGGTTATGGGTTCGATTCTGCTCGAGGAAATGAATTATTTAATGTTTTCATTTTGCGTTCTAATACCAACGCAAAGCGCGGCCGCCACTCTACCGTAGAGCCTCGAGAATTCAGCGAAAAGTAAGGAATTACTTCAAACTAGGTTCCCTCTGTCTACCCTGCTATATAAGGGGTGTGTGTAGAGGTGCATGGAGGAGAAAAAAAGAATAAACAATATAATAAGCAGTTGCTTGAACCATCACTCAACCAACACAGCGAGCGCTCAGTAGTAACACTACCTACTATTTGTGCCGCAAAATTCAGAATGAATTTTCGTAATTTTCAACAGAACTAGTTTTACCACTTTTAGATGCTTTAATTAAAACTGAATTTTGATGTAATTTTAAAATAGTAAATTCTGACGTCTCTATGTTTGATCTTTTTAATTTCTAGAAGGTTTCATTTCTTTTCTGTATCTATTTAATATTTTTAAAGCAAATTAGTAAATTTATTTTAACACAAATTAAGGTTTACAAATTTCATGTGATTTTTAGGGTTCCGTACGTCAAAAAAATAAAACAGAACCCTTATAGGATCACTTAATTTTCCGTCTGTTCATCTCCCAAGTCCATTTATCTCTAGATTCTGTGGAGATATCAAGCTGAAATGAATGTCGTATAAGTAGGTCCATAGCACAGAAAAATAAAGCTTCCTCAACAACGCAATCAAAAGATGAAGAGCATTTATGCATCAATTTTGCTGCATTTTGGGAATCGAACCCACAATCTGTCGCGTTTAAGTCACACGCTTCTGCCTCTGCGCTATAACTGGCCCATTTATACTAAATTTATTCATAGGTTAACTATAAAAGTTATTGTAAATTTGAGTATTCTAACACTATCTCGCTATTTTTAAATTTACCCCAGAGACTACTTGACACAACATAAAACTTCGGTTCTAAACTCAAAGAATTACTTCTTGGCAGCTTTACAAAGGAAATACAATTTATCCAGTGCTATTTTTACACTGAAGTTGAACTGTAAGTGTCTCACAAAATATGTAATTTCAAAATCTTTATCGCAACATAAAAATCTAAAAAGCCAATAATACAAGACTAAATGTAAAAATATATTATTTTTTATATGAAGTTCATGTTTTGAATATATTTAAAATGTATTTTTATTTAAGGTTGATGTTCGGTCCCTTCTCCTTCGAATGAATAATTTGTATATCCCCGTCCTAGTACACAAACGCGGCGTTAAGTTTCGCGACTCGTGTAAATGAAAACTCGGAAGTGGTAAACAGTGTCATAACACTGATTTCTCCCTAACTACTACTTAAATGCAGGAGATAGAGTGAAGGTTATAAAAACATTTCTTATTATAAAAAGTTTGAGATTATTCCTTAAATATAATGTGTCTTTTAAATATTAATTTTCTAAATTAATATTGACGTACGTTGTTGCCTCTGCATTATTTAAATTGAAACAAAATTGATACTTAAATACCAATTTCGGGAAAAAACCAAAAGCTTTATAAAAAACCCGGCGAGCAAAACCCCGGCGTTGAGTTCCGCCTCTAAACACGCAATTTTCCCTCTGCCTACTCTGTTATGTATACAGCGTGAAAAATATATAATCTACCATCCTATAATTGAAAGTGACAAAAGTGTCCCAATTTTTGTGAAATCGAAAACCCCGACGACTTTAGGGCGAACGTCGAATAAAAGGAATCTGTCACAGAATAAGAATAGGAATTAGAGAAATTCGTTCGTTAAATTAAGGCAGTTTGGGGAAATTCGATAGAAGCAATCCAAGCGGGGCACCTACACGCAGCTACCACGTGATGGAGGAAAATAGAAGTGTATTTATTTCTAATTTGATTTTAAATTGGATACAATTAAATTGTATGTATTATGTTAAATCTGGAAGCGGTTTCGTTTTGGTTATGTGGTAATTGTTTTTTTTATTTACTATTTTTATATTTTTTAAGGTTGATGTGTTTGTAGTATAGCGGGTAGACAGTGAAGACTTAGTGTTAAGACATTCCGTTCCCGTTACGACACTTTCGTACAGTATTTCCCGCCGTAGTCTTTAGCAATTCTTGCTTGTTCAGTAGCAGAACTTACGTTGTACGCGACCTCATATTGTTTTTAATAGTAAAAATAATAGTTTCACAGCAGAAAACAGAGTGTAAATAGGTACTTTATTTAGAGATATTTTAGTTTATCGTTAAAATTCTTCCACCTATAGAATATTATGATACAATATTAACAATATTTGAAATATTAGTCTCAACGTCTAAGTGAGAATTCGTGTAAACATAAGGTTTCGTAATATCGCACTAATTAATACTTAGGATATATTGCCTCTAAAGGTACTAAGTAAAGCAAGTTGATTATAACTAAACCTATAATATAATCATTGTTGGTGAATATATTATGAACAATAGTAAACTAAACGGTTTATAAGTTTAGCCATTAAAAGCCATTATAAGTTTATGAGGTCAGTCGTGGCGCATGGCACAAGCGTGCGACTTAAAACGCGAGAGGTTTTGGGTTCGATTTTCACTCATCTCATTTCCTCGCTCTGGTGATCTTTATTTTAACAGAGAGGGGATTAAAAAGTAATTTATAGTAAATGATAAATGAAGCGTCTTAGTGAAAAAAAAAATTACAAGAAAAAAAATATGTATCCCATATCTTATAAAACAAAGTCGCTTTTCGTGTCTATCTGAACTTTCTAACTCTTCTTCTTCTAAACCACCCAACGGATTTTTATGCGGTTTTTACCATTAGGTCGAGTATTTCTCAGGGAAGGTTTATATATAGTTTATTATTTGTACATTCTTATGTAAATTAACATAAATACGATAAATGTGTCTAAAGTCCTACCCGTTGAGACACTTTCGCGCATGCGCTGCTTTAATGGTAAGTACTACATGAACATAATGTACTGGAGTATTGTTCCTCTTAATAAGATCTACAAAAAAGTCCGCGAGAGCATATTTTTATCTTTTAAGGATAACGTGTAGTTATCATATTTCTGTCTACAAATAGTAATTTCAATATATTTTTTATTGTGAGGGATATTTTTCCATAATGGTATTAATCCTTATCCTTTAAAATACTTTATTAATTTTCTACGTTAAACGAAGATAAAATTAGCTTTTTACACTATTTCGAAATTGCGAATAGTTTTAGAGAAAAACGCATTTAATTGTTGACACATCACGCCGTTGACACATCAGCTGTGCCGACTCAAGTTTTACTTATCCCTTACTCTCAGCATATAAATAAGTATATTAGTTACGTTGGCCATTTAATGTAGATCAAAACTGTCTTTTACTGTTTTTCATTTTAATAAGTACTTTAGAAGTTGTTACAATATCAAAACATCCTTGCTGCGAAACGCGCCCTGCGACGTTTTGCTTATACAAGCGCGTCATGAGCAGTCATCGGTGGTTCAGTGGTAGAACGCTCGCCTGCCACGCGGGCGGCCCGGGTTCGATTCCCGGCCGATGCATTCTATTTCATTTTCCTCACAGGCAGCCACGTAGTGCTTGCTTTTCACCAGGGACAGAATACCCTTTTCAGCATTAACCACAAGTTCGAAAAAAAATAACCCGCCTGTCTCTATAGCAACGAAGATTTAGATGCGTTTGCACGTATTGGATAATTGGAGTTGAATGTATTATTTAAGCGCGATATATTTGGTTTCATATTTTTTGTAGTAGTTATTAGTAGGTAGGCTATTGTTTATAATTTCTTCCGTTTAAAAATAGTCATTTAAATATATTTTAATAAGTACTTGAAAAGATTAGTAGCACAGATTTAAAATTACGGTACCTACTAAAAAATCCTTGCTGTGTAAAACAATTGGAAAATCCTTATTGAAACTACGAAAATGCGGGTTGCATTAGGGTTTAATTAATTTTCACATTATCTTAAGTGCTTTGCAAACATACATTATATGATTATTCATATTTCTACTGGATTATTCCAGTAGTAAAAGCGGGCGAAGCCGCAAGGGGGTCGCTAGTTTATGTATAAATATGTATCGCTTTAAGATTTACAATAGCATCATAAATAAACTCACGCTCTATATCTCATGTAACTCTTTGAAAATTGTATATGTAACTACGTCTTTTTGGATAACTTCCAAAGCATATCTCAAGTTAAAGAGAATGGAACAGCCTCACAAACTACTTTTAACACCATTTCCACACAATTAAAAAACATATTACCTTGAAGTAAAATATTTTCTTCACAAATCATGATGTTCCAGTAAAATATACGAATATATTACTTTTTTTATAGCTTTCAGGTCAAACAGAGGGAACCTAGTATTACGAACTTACGATACACTGCTCCCCGCTATCCGCCCCCCGCGTCCCCCGCATTTACAGTGCGTTATATCGTGTCATTTATGTATATCATGAAAATAACTCACTTCTCCTTGGAAATTATCATGATCCACTGCGTAATAAAGGAATATTCTTACACAGATGAGAATTAGTTTTATTAGTTAGGCAGGCACATTAGTATAGACTTAATTTCAATTTAAAATAAATTGACGTCTCTGAGTATAGTAATAATAAGGAGGAGTACTAGATCTAACCTATTCTTGAAATGGGCACATATTTGGGAAAAATATCGTAAGAATCATATGTGAGTTTTCTTCAGAGAATTTCCATTTACAGGAGTGAGAGCCACAGTTAAAAGCTAATTTTAAAAAAATATATTATTTACATTTGCTCAACGCGAGACTTGAACCTGCAACAACAAATCACTATAGAGCACATTCAATTACATTTCTAAGTATTCAATAAATTTTGGTTAGCAAATCACCATTTCCAAGTTAAAAATAAGCAGAAGCGAAAGAGCACGGCCATAAAGTAAAGTAGCGTGATTTAACTGAAGCAAAAAATGAGGGCGGATTCTCGCTTGAACCTCCGAAGCAAGTAATTCAACAGATTCCAATGCAGTGACAAATGTTACGTTTTTCTCTTCTGAAATGGATGAGCTAAAGATGAGAGCCACGAGCTTGGAGGTTTTTGGTCATATATAGTTTTTGTTAGTCTTCAGATCTGGGCTGGGAGAACCTTGTTATAATGTCTGGTATATATTTTTTCTTCTATCGTGTAATGTGTAACAATTATTGGTATGTCGAATAATCTTTAAAAAGCTTGCTCGCTTCGCTCCTTTCCCCAGTTCTCAATTATAAATGTCTGAAAAAGTATCTTAGATACTCCGTTCACCAGTTTTCGAGACATTGCGTGACATAAGACAGTGATCAGTTAATCAGCACTAGTTTCCATCTACCTTCTAATAGTAGGATGCAGCGTGAAGCTATCTATAATAAACAATTTCTAGAACACAAACCCCCATTTTCGTAGCCAACTTAGATCGCGCAAAAACCGTTCTAAGCGGAAATTCAAATTGAATGACAATAAGATTGACGGCCAGCCAGATAGCGTTTAGCCAGAATACCCGTTTCATTCCGCGACGTTTATGTATGGCTTAAGAACCTATTGCGTTTCGTGAGTGGCAAATGGATAAGGGAAGAGGCATATATTAGAAAAAAACCGTATGGCGTGTTATTTATGAATCAACGTTTTTTTTCGCTTTTTTCTAGTTTCACGCTGTATCCCGCACATAGCAGAGTAACTAGGCAAATGGAATCTGGGAGTCTAGTGTTAAGACACTCCGTTCCTATTAACATACTTCCTATTACCATTCGATCCTCGAATTCGTCAGGCATTGCGTGAGGCAACGCCACTTAGGCGATTACCAAGAAATCGAAATATTAAATATTTATATCATCATCATCATCAGGGTATGATCATATTTCATCATCATACCCTGAGGGGGAATCGTAAACGCGACAATTATGGGTCACATATTTTCATTTTCTCGCTCTAGTAGACTATGCGCACTGTTGAGTTCAGCTGTCAAACACACAAATTAATTACACCGAATGGGAATCGAACCCACAACCGTCGCGTCTACAATCACCCACTTGTGAAATTTTATTAAAATATAAAAATTCATCATAATAAAACGTAAAATAAATATCTGCCATTAAAACGAAAACGAACTGACCAATGCTCTTTAACAATAACAACTGATACACAATAGTATTGTTTAATGGTGAACGTTTTGTAACCGGCTATTGTATTACGGATTTATATTCGTGTTTGTAGTAATAATAATGAGTAAACATCAATTAAATTTTATTTTTATGTTTAAAATGCTAAAATATTACTTAAATTGATACATATATAATATTTTTAATTCTCTTATACACAAGTAACTTCACGCATTTTCCATCATAGTAGTCACAGAAAACAGTGTCAAAACACTTTCCGCGTTCTTAATGAGCTGTATTAAAACTATCACGTTCAAGAAAATATTTACCCTTCGACATAATTGAGAAATAACCTGACGATAAAATAAATTAAGTAACTAAAGTAAAATATAAAATTCCAAACTAGAACGGAAGGCATGGAGTTAATTAAAATTAAACATTTATACTGAGGCCGTGACTGTCACTCTGTTAGACGAATTAAGCTTGGCTTAGTACTAAACGGTAAGTTAATGTGCTTGTGCCAGTTATATTTATATTAGATTTTACTTTGCATTGTATTATAATAAATTAATTTGTAAGATATTTTCATTTAGGTACGTTCTGTTTTCTACTGTGAAAGAAAATATTCATATTTTTTGGAGTATTTTTGACGTTTTCAGTGCTATTCCACACTTAGGAAAGAAAAATAGTTTTTTAGAAAATACATAAAATTTGAGTGTAGCGGGATTTGAACCTGCGCCTCTTAAAAACCGGCCAAGGACGTTTGTCCTTGAAATTTTTATACGGTTTCCAAAAAAGCACTTTTAGGAATGTTATTTCCTTTCCTCGTTCTAGTAGACATAGCGCTGTGTGGCGGAACTTAACACCGCACCTGTTTAACAGAATCCTACAATCTTCCGGATGGGCATAAGGGTGTGAATGTAGCGCGACGGTTGTAGGTTCGATTCCAATTTCTTCCTACCCTACTATATGCGAGATAAAAAAAATATAATTACATTTAGCATCTCGAAGCCGACAATAATATTTACTTGAAAAATTAACTTGAAATTAAATATTTTTCCTGTAGACTTATTTCATAATTTCCCAATACAGCGTATTAACGAAAGCAATTTGTTCAAGCGCTTTACGAGAAGTCATTATATAATTAATACTTGTATGAATTAAAATATGGCCAATACTTTATATTACTCTTATATTAATAGCATCGCTCATAATTGATGACTTTTGAATGAATCTGGAACTTAATGTGCTTAAATATATACAGGCCGTCGTGGTACAGCGGCATACGCGTGCGAACTTAAAGGTGACGGTTGTGAGTTCGATTCCCATTTGGGGGAATGATATTTTTTAATATTTTTAATTTGTCGCTCTGGTAACGAGGGCGAGAAGTGCCGCCACTCAACACACAATGCCGTGAGAACTCAGCCAAACGGCAATAAAGCGTGATGCTTCTTATATTTTAAATTATATTTGGTAGTAGGTACAAGTTAACGAGTATTCGTCGGCTTAGCCAACATGTATGTAATATTTCATAAATTGCGGGAGTGTCTTAACACTAGGATACCCTGAGCAACACATTTATTTATATTAAACAAGAAAACTTAGCGACAGGTAACAGATCAAATATTTCCTCATAACATTCTCCATCATAAATGCGGTAGAGAACGCACAGTGAGGAGACGTCCCTACGCAAAGCTGAAGTGTCAAGGGATGCCTCAACAGAAGACACAAGGATATTTCGACACATGTTGTCGTGTTACCGGATTTTTTTCCTGTGTGGAAAAATCATTATAATAATCATGATTATATAATATTTCTTAATCTCTTGTTTAATTAGTATGGTACAATACAGATAGAATCCATCGCCACCTACCGGATGCAATTATATTTTCCAACCATCCAAGAATCTATTGAAATGTACACACAAAACTTCGTTGAAATTGTCCCAGCCGCTTAGGAGACATGAAAGATATAATAAATTTTACTATAATATATTATAATTTTAGGTCACGAAGTCGTTAAATTCTCGTGCGTTCCGCATAGACGCTATAACAATATTTCTCTGTTTATAGAAAGATAATAAAATGTATATATATTTATTTAAATGTAAATAAATGCTGAAAGATAATATTATGTACGCCAATCGGGCATAGGGATCCTCCCTTTGCCCGGTTGCCCTTTGCTAGCTTTGCTCGCCTACAAACTCGCTTCGCCCGCTGTAGTCATCAAATAAGACTCTTTAGTAACACAACTTTGCTCTCTAAACTGAAAAAAAAAACACTGTAACCAATTTTTTTTATATTATAAAAAAATGGTGACTGTATTGGTTTAGTGTTTTTTTTTAACCGACTTCTGTAAGAAAAGGAGGTTATCAATTCGTCTGTATTTTTTTTTTCTTTTTTTTTTTATTTGAAAGGTATAGCTTCCCGAATGGTTCTATTTTTTTTTGGTCCATGTCTGACAATGGTATCCATGAGAAAATCACATAAGTCTTAAATTTGCATTAGGCATGTGCGCGACTAAGAGCCGAATAACTCAATGTCGCGCCAACCGATTTTGATGATTCTTTTTTTATTTGAAAGGATACACTTCAAGGATAATTTGGTGAAAGTTTGGTTAGGTTTCGATTATGGAATCCGGTGAAAATTGAGAAAGTTTGTTTTTTTTGGTAAAAAAATAATTATACTGTAATAGTTACAAGCAACTTTTTAAATTGATGTCAGAAGTGAGATTCCTAATGGTTGCATTTCTTTTCAACCAACTTCAAAGAAGGGAGATTCCCAATTCGCCCGAATACTTTTTATGTATGTTTTGTTAATATACCAAAATTTAACTTTGCACAAAAATAATACCTAATTAAATGAAGTTTTACATAGGACAATCACAACCAATCGTTGAGAACCACTACCACCACCATCACCACTCGTTTAAGAAGCATCATTTTAAGATCTACCCATCACTTAAAATCATAAAATCTCAATCAATCAATCAATCATGATCAATCAATCAATGAATGAATCAATCATCTTTTTGTTAAAAATTAATTTATTATTTTTACTAGATACATATTTCTATAAAAAAAAACTATTTTTCTATGGGAAGAAGAGCCATTAAGGAGCTCAACAATTAATAAAATATTAATAAATATAAATGATACTGTCATTGTATTACGTTTACCTACGAACAATTTATCTATGTAGTTATTGAATGTCATACGTCATCCCTTTCATATGTCGCTCCGGATATTAATGAAACAAGAATGTTTTTTTGTAAATGTATATTCATTTTTGTTTAAAATAAAATAACTATCAACATTTTAATTTGAGAGAATATATTAATAACAGATTTTTTTTGAGGTTCACGCTGTATTTCGTAAACGAAGGGCCGATTCGATTTAGTAGGTATTGCGTGTTGAGCGGTGGAACTCAACGCCGCACTTTGCCTCGAAACCAGAGCGAAGAAATGAAAATATTTAATTTCCTCGAGTGGGAATCGAACCGACAATCTTTTGCGTATACAATCACACTGTACCCGTGCGCCTCGATTGGCCTTTGAATTCTCTAAAATTAACTACTAAACAGCGACTCATTGTATTGTAACTGCAATAGCTCTAACTTAAATGCCCACCCGGGGTCGATGATGATTAAATTTAAAATATTAACATTTCCTCGCTTTTGTTAGCGCGGTGTTGAGTTCTGCCATTCAACAGCAGAAGGTCTCTAAAATATAGTGGTGGGTGGGAAACGATGTGTTTTAACACTAGGAAATTCTGCTGCTTATATTGCTACGTGGGAAAAAACGTGAAGCTGCCTGCTATTCATAAGTTATTCTGACCTCCATTTATATTTACTTAATTTAAATAATAATAAACAAAGCATTATTACCAAAAACTATATACTTATAATACTTTAAAAAATTATTAATACAAAAATATATGTAAATAACCTTTCAACCAATAAGTTTTAATCCACAAGCTAACAATACAAGCATTATACAGTAAAACTCGGAAAATCGGCGAGGCAGTTAAAATGTTTGGCCGAAATGAAAATACTCGAACTGAGGGCGACCATGTTGTATTCAATTTGCACAAAACATTGAAATAAAGTGAACACGATTAAGCCCAATAGATAACCTTTGTAAAATTAACGGCCCTATCGCATCGCCCAATTTTAGGACTTTTCGGTTATTAGTTGGAATGTTATGGAATTTTCGTGATTCTTTAGGCTCTTTTCAAAGTTTTTATATAGTTTATTCAATTAATGAATGTAGTTTTTATTTAATTATTTATTTAGAAAATTGAGTAGAAGTATCGCAGTGACATAGTTTTTAACAAAAAAAAACTAAAAACTTGAAGTTTATTTTTTAGCATTTGTCGCACACTTAAATTTTATGTAAATTTAAGACTCTATACATTACATATATTTAAATAATATTTAAATATTTAAATAAGTATGAAAATGAACGTATAAAAATTAAATAAATATAAGTTTCGTTGCAAATTTTAATATAATTACTTACTTACTTACTTATGGTTCTTCATTATACAATACCGATTTGTACTTAATGAAAGCCTCATTCCATATTATATTTCAACTGCTTATTATATTGACTAGTTTTAATATTTGAGCATTATAAATACGATGAGATCGTCGTGGAGCAGAGACACAGTGACTGTAAGCACGATGGTTGTGGGTTCGATTTCCACTCGAAGAAATTAATTAATTTCATTTCCTAACTGTGGTTAGTAATAACTAATATCTAATTTTAATAATTGGTGCAGTTGGCCAATGTTTAGAAACAAAATTCAATCTTAGTCACTCTGGTTACCTAAAATGTAGAACTAATTTCCATCACCTATCAGAATTAAATAGAAAATAGGTAACATATTTTATGAAGTAAGAATTATTTTATTAATCTCGTATTCTTCATCTTTATTCATGATGTCATGAATTTAAAAATGATATTTTATAAGGCAATTCATTATTTATACAATAATTACTTGTTTATATGCAAAAAATCTCGAATCGAATTAACTATACATATATATATAGTATATAGGACATGAATAATAACTAAAGAACTCAACTAGCATACGTAACAATGTTTACGTTGAAAATTGTGTACAAATAACTTAATAAATACAAGATCTAAGCCAATCGTGTAATTGAATGGTATTGCCTGAAAAATATTTTTCATAAGCTGAAAAAAACAAATTTAAGAGTTGGCAAGTTGGCGAGTAAATCAGGGCAGTTAGTAGCACCTGATCGCGACCTCTTGAAATATTACTTTTGCACTTTTTAGTCGTGAACTGAAAGGAAAACAATAATGTTATTTCCAACTGATTTTCCAGCCAATATCTAATTTTGTTTGTTTATTACGTTATTTTTGTGTTATATTTTTATTATTATTTTTTCAAACAAATGTAGTTCCTATACTAACTCAGATGAGATTGCTATATTAGTTAGTTTGGTAGTGTATGTGAAATCTTGCAAACTCAATTTGATTCACTTCTCAGTGTCCGATTTAGCTGAAATTTGAATAATGACCACAGTTCTGATAGCAAAGAAATTGCATATAATCAATATTGCTGTTAACGATTGTATGACGCTACGATCCCCGCCCGAAGGTGAAATATATATAAATATTAGTTTTACTTTTGGTAAAACTATTTATCATTTACGTAAAATGATGAAATCTTTCCAAAATAATAACAAAAATGCTTAACAAAATCTTACACAACTTCAAAGATCACAACTTTAAATTACGATTGACTAAAAACATTAATTAAACTAATTTCGTAGTCGGTCTCGCCTTGACGCGTAGAGAGCTCGATATCTCACCCTACAACTTGGCACGACAAAGCACTGTGCGTGTAAAAAACAATCGAATCAACCGTTACAATTCACCGCTGGCTCCCTTCCATTTCCATTAGCAAATGTTTAGCTAAAGTGTTTCCCGAACTTCTACCCATTAGGCAGTCGGTTTCCTTTTTGTCTTTGCGTTTGCCCCCTAACTAACTTTTTTCATTTGCTCCCCCCTGTTTTAGCGTAAAGTGGTTTTTTTTTCATATGCAATTTCGAAATTTATAGCCCCTATATTCGTGCCATAATGTATTGTGGGGAAATATTTTTCGAGAATTTGGCTTTGGTGGTGTTGTTTAAATGAATGTTGTTGTTCGATCCGTAATGGTTTAAACAGCCAAGTTTTTTATGGTGATCGTTTTGCAGACTAGTTTATTATTTTTAATGATTGATTGTTTTACTGTTTATTTTCTGTATATTTATAATTACAATAAAATTTATTAACAAAACTTGTTCTAAAAAAAATTGTTTTAAACATAACATAAGAAGGCACACCTATTAAAGAATTCCATCAAATTAAATGAACCAACAATCATCACAATCCATTTTCACCCTGTACCACTTTGATGTAATATGATACATTTATAGCACAGTATGTGCAAGTACGTCGTTCTTTACATAAGAGTTTGCCTGATCTCATTAAAACGCGCATAAATACTCGTGATTAATGTACGGTCTTGAGCGGGATTGAGACAAAATCTTCTAATACCAGTTCAGCAGTTAACACAAATTAGGATCGCTGAACACGTGTCGTGCTCGCACTTCACTGAGGGAAAGGATTTTGTTTATCCATTGTGTGTAGGTTGGCATCAACCTGGGTAGCATAACCAACGTTGGAAAAATAGCAGCTTCACGCTTTTCCCGTATTGCAGGAAAAGCAGAGGGAACTTGTTAATACATAATAATAGTCCAAAGTGTGATACTAAAATTCAATATAATTTAAAAAATTTTAATTTAATTAAATTTCTACGCTTTCTTTGCTAACGTTAACGAAGTCGTGATTTGAAATTACAAACTTAATTATAGAAAAATGAGTGTATATCATCTTCTATGTATAATAACAAGACTCCTTTGTATTTTAATAACTATTTAGTTTTTATTTATCAGTGCTGAAGAACACCTGGACAGCTTTGTTTACGCATTTAATACGAACCTTACACCTTCGTGTACTTATAGTGAATATTAGGTATATTCACTATATAACTCTTGCCATAAATATTGTTAAAAAGAAAAAAGGCTGCAATACGTATAAAAATGTCAGATTTCAAATTCAAAAGTAATATTTTGTTTATTTTTAATTGTATCCGTATTTGTGGCCAGGCTAAGTATATTTTATACAGAGAACGGAGTGTCTGAACATTAATTTCCCTATTTTTATATTTCAGCCAAAGCTATCAAAGAATAAGAATTTCTCGAGTAACGTGACAATTCTCATATTTTACGTATTAGGTAAAGTCAACACACTCATTTAACGTTTCAAAGAGCTTAATTTGGAAGCTTAATATTTTGTTTACGTGCCCTACAAGTGAAATGGGTAATAAAGATTTTAAACTTGCGTAATGGTGGATTTAAAATTATGTAAGTCATATTAGACAAATTCTGTATGTAGAAATTAAAAGTAAAGATAAATTAAGATTTATTATTTTAATTTTGTCTTAAAATATAAAAAACACAAGTTAGTATAGCTTTAAGCTCATGGGCTCAAGAAATATAAAAAAAGCTATGCCTACTATTTCAACATATAAGTTTAGTAATGTTTAGGGAAAATATATAAAGAAAGAATTCCAAAATGTTTTATTATATAGTTTTTAGTCACCCAAAAAATCTATCTCGAATTAAATTTTAAATAAAACTTGGCATCTATTTTCTTCGCATACGAGTTTCTTACTGGATAGTAACTTTGTGATTATGGCCTTATGAAATTGCTTTTAGTTTTATATAGCTTAGAAACTGCTAGCGATGCAAAGTGGGGGATAAGTTTACATAAATTGACGTTACTTTCGGGATATTAATACCATTGGGGTCTTACAGTGGTGGAGTTTCCACTAAATTGGTTTGGTTATTGAATTAAATAGTTCAAATGTAGTTTTCTGTTTTTACAATAGTATTTTTTTTTTCTATTTTATTAATTCCTTAGTAGCGCAGCCGGGAATTGCCTTATCTAGGTTGTTGGTTTTTTTTATATTTAAAATATTTTCATTTTTACGGTCTGTTTATGGGAAAATTTACTAACTACGGTAATATATATTTATCTTCGTTGCCCATAACAATATATTTTAAATAAACGATAAGTGTGAGTGAGGCATAAAAATAGATATTAATTTACTCAGGTCTTCCAAAGCTTTTTATTTCAAGAAGATAAAAAAATATATTTTATATTAGGAATATTAAAATTAAAGTCACCAATAAATAAACAAAACGACAAACAAACAAAACCATTTAAATCAATATAGGTATACAGAAGAAGGAAATTAATCCACGTGAACGTCCAGAAGTACACCAAAGACCTTAATCGTAACTCACGGCTTCCGTAAAGTAAAATTGAATTAAGACATGACGATAAAAGCGTAATTACCATAAAAATCGCGTGTAGTACCAGATAGAAGGAAAAGTTGTCAGTAGGGCGCAGAGAGGGAAGAACCGGCGTAATTATGTGAAATCCGGCCCTTTATCCAGGATTATAATTATATTTAACCCTCGAATGCTCAATTCTATTCAAATATTATGAAGACCGACAGTGTTTAATGAAGATAATTCTCCTTTTTGTACTTCATAGACGTCTACGATTCATGTTTTCTCAGTTGTTAATTTTGAGGAATATAATAATGTTTTTATTGGTAATCTTATGAATACTGGTAATATTGTAAATTTTCATTCGTGTATTTTTATTTTTATTTGCATGTTGATTGTTTAGACGCTTAGACAATGGTAGAATATTTTTTAGGATCTATTGAAATGGATCTTGGGGATATTTATGACGTATTTATAAATAAATGTAAATACACATTATTTTATTTATTGCCGTATTCTAGTTTTAAGAAATACTTTTTAACTAATTACAAAAAAACATCCACAGGAGAAAATATGCACGATAACATATAGTTATTTTTATTTTATGTATAAAATAAAAAAAAAATCTATCTATCTATACATTTTTAATGAAGACTCATATTTTTATACCACAAATAAGTATTTAAAAAATATATATAATCACACGAGTATTTACAGGTTAATAGAGATCTTTTGATCCCGCCCCTTCGTTACGTTGTAATACGCAGTACTTTATTATATTGTTATCATGTTATCACGTTATGTTTTAATTAGGCAACAATTACAATGAAAGTGCGTGTAATAACTAGACTTGTTAAGAATTAAGATGTGGAAGGTATTTGTTTTAGGTATGTATTTATTTTTGTTATTCTAAGGAGATTATTTTTTATTTTGTACCTTGAATTATATTTTCTGAGAAGTGTTTTAAGTATTGTTGGAGTAATCGGCTTATTTAATTATATTTCGAATATTGAGAGGAATCTTAGCAAAATTTAAAAAAAAAGAAATTAATTGCGTGTAGGTGGTAGAACTAAAGGCCCCGTTTTGTCTTGTCATCAGAGGGAGAAGATGAAAATAACTAATTCCACCGAGTGGGAATTCAACCAACAACCTTCACCCTACCAAAACGACTATTTAGATTTATCAATCATTTTTTAACCGACTTCTGTAAGAAAAGGAGGTTATCAATTCGACTGTATTTTTTTTTTTTTTTTATTATTTTTTTATGTTTGTTACCTCATAACTTTTAACTGGGTGAACCGATTTTGATAATTTTTTTTTATTTGAAAGGTATAGCTTCCCGAATGGTCCCTTTTTTTTTTGGTCCATGTCTGATAATGGTATCCATGAGAAAATCACATAAGTCTTAAATTTGCATTAGGCATGTGCGCGACTAATAGCCGATTAACTCAATGTCACGCCAACCGATTTTGATGATTCTTTTTTTATTTGAAAGGGTACACTTCAAGGAAATTTGGTGAAAGTTTAGTTAGGTTCCGGTTATGGGATCCGGAGAAAATTGAGAAAGTTTGTTTTTTTTTTGTAAAAAATTGATTATACTGTAATAGTTACAAGCAAAATCTTTTTAAATTGATGTCAGAAGTGAGATTTCTGATGGTTGCATTTCTTTTCAACCAACCTCAAAAAAGAGGATGTTCTCATTTTCAACCAACTTCAAAGAAGGGAGATTCCCAATTCGCCCGAATACTTTTTATGTATGTTCTTGTCATTATACCAAAATGTAACTTTGCACAAAAATAATAGCTAATTAAATGAAGTTTTACATAGAACAATCACAACCACTCGTTGACAACCACTACCACCACCATCACCACTCGTTCAAGAAGCATCATTTTAAGATCTACCCATCACTAAAAATCGTAAAATAAATTAATTTTTAACAAAAAGAAAAACCGACTTCTAACAACGAACTAAAAAGTGAAAAATAATTATATAAAGATTTTATAATTTTGAAGTCGGTGTCAAGCTAATGCTACAACACCTTTACTACAATATCTAATTACTAAGCCTGTTTGTTTTACTTGCCACCGACTTCAACATTATAAAATCTTTATATAATTATTTTTCACTTTTTAGTTCGTTGTTAGAAGTCGGTTTTTCTTTTTGTTAAAAATTAATTTATTTTATCTACAATGAATTAATAGATTTTTTAAATAAATATGATCGCTCAATTAAAATATTGAATTTCTAATGAATATTTAGTAAATACAAAAAACTGCACTTTGAGCAATAAAACTGAATATATACAGTGTATGAATATTTAAATCTTTGTTTCGTTTCAACAGCGTGGTGTCACGTACGACGATAGCGGAAATATATTTTTGTTATGCCCTCTGATCACTCGTGCATATTACGAGACTTCGTATATAGTAAACGTACAGTAAGGTCAACGAACCCTAGCCGCGTCTTAACACTAAGTTTCCAGAGTCCACTTCCTTCCTGCTATATGCGGGATACAGCATAAAGCTATTTTGCATTGACTAGTTATTTATGTAAATATGACAATTTTCTATTTATTTGACAAGATTAATATATTTTATTTTAATTTTCTACGTAAATATTTAGTATTTTTATTAATTTAAGTAGAAACTAACCAAAATCGTGAATCTTACGTCTGTCCCAACGACGATAACACACATAATAATTTTAAATTTCCCAAATAAGTTACAAAAAGAAAAATTTAAATCGTTCAGTAAAATACCTACTTTAGATTATTACACTCACAAACGCTAACCACAAAATTCACCTCCATTTGGAAAATTCTGTTTCCCATTCGCGTGACACAATCACGCTCCGAGCGAAATTATTTTTTGTTTGAACTCAACTCGAATATAATTCGGCAAATTTAAACGGCGATAAATTAAAGGGAACAATACATGTTGGATAAATCGTTGTCACGTAAGAATGTCGCATTAGAAAAGGGGGTGTTTAGGGGGGCTTGGGTGGTCCTGTGGGGGGCTCGGATGGTCTAGTGGGGGGTTGGATGGAAGCAATAACAGTGGCACGCCGCAGTTAGCTGATTGTGTTGTTATTGCGTTGTATTATTTATGTGTTTAGCTTTAGCCAAGGTGACAATTGCTTAGGTCACCAAGGTTAGGACGGTTTTAGAGTTATTTGAATTTCATTTAGAATAGTGGTTAAAGAATTTTATTTCACTATTTTCATTATAATCGCCTTTCGCGTTTAGTCGTGAAAAAGATTCTCTTACAAATCTCTTTATTAGGTAATATTCATCTACAGAAGCTTTACTGCACTCCACTAATATATGTATGCTACAAGAATAAATTTCTTGGGTAATGGAAATAATTCGTTTCCCCGAGTGGTAATCGGTCAACGGTTTCTCTATTCTTTTATTCACATAATTATCCAAAATAAAATTATACCACATATGGTAGGGCAGATAGAGGAAATTTGAGAACCTAGTGTAAATACACTCTCATACGACCTGTCTTCTCATTAAGACACTTCCATTTCCCACTTGCCACCGCATTTTTGAGGCATTGCGTATTGAATGGCGAAATTCATCATAGTATTTCCTTCCCCCCAGTAGATATCGAACCCACAACCGTCCCGTTTACAGTGCATACTCACGCCCCTGTGCTACGACGGCCTCTACAATGTAATATAGATACTGACCGAGATACAACCGCAACCACTTATTTACACAGTTTGCTTGTTTAGCAGATAAGACGTAAAACAGTATTTATTGCGTATTCCTTTATTATTTGTCTTTATCATAAAACAACATTTCTTATTTGTACATCGTCTCGGAAGTCACTTTCTCGTTAAAGAGAGCGTATGTGATATATATTAAGAAATAAAAAGAATATGTTTTCTTTATTTGGATGGGTAATTTGCTTATACGGCACATACTTAATATATTTTTATTTAATATTTTTTTTATTTGTTATAGTTTTTTATATGTTTAATTAATCGTTGCTTGCAACTCTGTAAGAGTGGGTTTTAACTATTTCGATAATCTCTTCTTCTTCTTTTTTCCCGAATTTCGAACAAATGTGGTTGCAAATGAAAAATGGTTCATTCAAATCATTTCTTGTCGGCTTCACGTTGTATCCCATATATAATGGGAACCTATAGTTAAGGCACTCCATTCCTTCTGCCGAATTTTCGAAGCTTTGCTTCTGATAGAAGTGATAGAAACCTTGCCTTGGTACCATAGCAAAGAAATGAAAATAATTTATTCTCCCAACTGGGCATGGAACCCACAACTGGTATCACGACATCCTCATTACGTTTTAATGACTAAATAAAAAAACATATTTATTACTATATTTCTTCTCCGGGCCCGCTAGTATTACTTAAATTATTATTAACGCGCTATTGCGTTAAACAATATTCCTTCAATAATTTCACAACATTATTCAAATATAAATGTTATATTAGTCTACGTACTTTTTCAATGTAAATATTTTTTTCGTTTTTATCACACAACAAACATTTAGTAGCTCTTTGGAATCAACATAATCTTTATTTGTTTAAAGTTTTCTTTTTTTTACTTTTATTATAATTAAAATGAAGCGCCTGCAAATTGTTTACTGATTTACAGTGTTTTTTTACAATGTATAGGTACATCATTTATGAAGAGGAAGAGACCTTTTCTTGACCAAATGGAAATAGGCTTCACGCTTTATCCCGCATCTAGCAGGATACAGAGAGAACCCAGTGTCAAGTGTTTTGAATAGCGAAACTTAACGCCGTCTATTATTTTAAATAAATATATGTTTATCAAACTAATCTATAAAGTACAATGTATTTTTGTCCCCAGGTCCTGTAGCAGCTTCCGTTCTTCTGGTCACGGCTTGCTCGATACTTAGCCTTTCGGAGATGTTAAGGTGAAATTTAATATGATATTTTATGACACCACATAACACACACATACTCATAGGTACTATGAAACTATGTAAATTCCATACGAAGATAAAAAAATATGAAACATTTTTAGAAAATGTCACTACATTTTTAGAAAATAAAATTTGTGATTTTTTAGATATTCGTGTTCTAAAAAAATATTTTTGTCTGAGTGTAATTTATATTTATTTAGTAGTTTCTTCATAAACCCTGAAATATATGAATATAATCTAATAATGTGGCTAATCTTAGAGACTGAACTTAGATAATGCAGTTCACCGAAATATTATCAAACTTTAAACTTACTAAATACATTGCAGAATATGGAAGTTACAAACTTTAAGTCTATAGTGTTTATAAGTGACAAGTATGTGAACACTAGTCAAGTAGCCATCTTGATTGTTTTAGCTTTACGCTTTTTCCCATATAATAAAGTAGACTAGGGGTACTTTGTGTCAAAACACTCCGTTTTGCACTTTCCGCCTCGAATTTGAGAAATCTCCTTACTACTTTTCAGAGCATGGAATAAAAAAAAATCTTTATTGAAACTGATAAAAGTTGTAGGTACATTAATACTTGAGTTCAATAGTACCTGCTTTAACACGAAGCTGTATTGCAGCCTCCAGAAAATCGTCAAGTAATTCCAATATACAGCATTACACAAACTTTTATTAATAATAAGTTTTTAATTTTCACGATTATTACACTTTTTAAATTAAACTTTAACCGGATTAATCGCGTATATTTAAGATTATATATTTTTAGAAACCCGACGTTTCGAACACTTTGCAGTAGTCCGTGATCGCGGGTAGACTGAGGCATAACTATTATATCAAACTACCGCCAACAATTTCTTAATTATACCCTGCATTCCTGCAGAATGAGCTGATAGTATCAACCACCTGGAACCCACTCATAAAATCATTGAAGTCTCAAACCTACCATATCAGAGGGCAAGATGCGCGTCCAATTTATATTAAAATCCAATTTATAAAAGTTTTATTTTTGTTTCAGAGTATTCCTACGATGATGTCAGGCCTGCAATTAGGCGTTTGTATATAGCAAGATTTAATATGTATATCTGTGACAAAATATCAGTTTTTTCTTAATTTATTCTAATCAACTCTCTGTTTATATTCATTTAAAAAATATGTATCGTCAAATAAGATTATCATTGGACTTACTTGTAAAAATAAGTTTTAATTATTATTTTTTTCAAATTTTTTCTCAGTAATTTTTTTAAAAAATACTTTGCTTTCTTCATATTATTCTCTAATATCCTATACGTACATGATCTACGTATTAGGTTTCTCAAATTACTATAATATTTGTCCAAAAAAAGAACCGGTTTTGATATTTAGACGAAAGATAAATTATTAATAAAAAAATTCAAAAGTGTATGTAATTTAGTTATATAATGTATTGTAGGAAAATATTAAATTACTAAATATTATAAATATGGAAATTAATAACACGACTGTAAGAAAAAATATATATTTATGTTAATTAAACATACTGTTATTTCCGATAGACATTAAAATGTGTATACTTTTAATTTTACCTACCGAAATATTATTCATCCCAAAAATATATACATAAAAGCTATTTAAAAAATTAAACCGATTCAAAATGCCTGTCAATTATCGTCAGGTACCGTTGGCGTGAAAATTGTGAATAAACATACAAACAAACATAAAATTGCAATATTAACACGTGCTAGAAAGCCTAAATACATTACTGTACTCAAATGTCATTCAATTAGAATTTAATAAATTCTGATGTATATAAAAAAATAGGCCTGTTTATAGTTTTTTTGTAACTTAGAGTTGGGTGAAGGAGTTCTAGTCGATCATAATATTATAATTTTACCCCAATATTTAAATTATTTAAATATTGATTCTTTCATAATAAAATATTGGACATTCTGAAAAAAAATGTCCAATTACGGGAAAGAGGATTATATCTTTTGTGTAAATCAATCTCATAAAAAATTGGCTTCTAAGTACTTTTTTTTAAATTCATATTGCAAAATATAAAAACTGCCATTTTTAAGATTTTTTGAGGATGTTTGAGTCGAGCCTGCTTCCGTTTCCCACAACGAATATGAATCTTAGACTATCACTTATTATAGCAACTTATATCCCAGTCGAGATATAAAGAGTAATGACTAAATAATCAACTTTGTAAATAACTATGTAACATACTATATAGTCAATAATATTGTAAAATAAATTAAACGTTTCGTCATGTGATGTGTAGATGATAAATACGTAGAGATCTCTTTATATGTGACCAATGTACAATGGATTACATAGAAATGCATTGAAAAATAATAATTGTAAATGTATTTATGTACTCGATTGTACATTTCGTTCTTTAAATAATAAGGTTATTTGTAAAAAAAAGAATTCAAAAGTTAAAAATTCAATTTGAAGATGTGTGTATTGTTAAATAAAACAATTATTGAAAGAAAAACTGTAATGGTAGTATACCTAATCAAAATTTCACCGCTAATTTTAATATAATATTTGTTTGTATTTTGTCTTGCTACACTCTGTATTCCGCATATAGCAAGGTATGCAGAGGGGATCTAGTGTTAAAACACTACTTTCATGAGACATTGCATGTTGAGTGGCGGAACTCAACGCCGCAGTTTGTCTTGTTAGCAGAGTCAGAAAAAATTGGACCCACAACCGTCGCGATTATAGTCCGAAGCCGTATCGTTGTAAGCACAATTTTTTTTCATTATTTGATATTACCAGACTGAAAAATATTCCTTACGAATGTGAACATATTCGAGATACTTTTTTTTAACCGACTTCTGTAAGAAAAGGAGGTTATCAATTCGACTGTATTTTTTTTTTTACTTTAAACAAAATAAAGAAGTACTAAGTATATTATATGTATTAATAAAAAAATTACTATCATTCAATTAGTAATAATATATATTTATTTTTTTGTTGCCAAATGAAATGTACGAACACAGTTATAAAACTATTAGGTGTTTCCCTATATGACTCCACTAAATATATATATTTAACTGCGTTAGTGTTTATTATGTATCACTCTACTTGTCAAACTTGTACAAAGTTAAGCATTTAATGCTGTATTTAGAATATACAACAAGCCGAATACAGGCTAAATATAATTGTAAGGTGTAGACAATATTTAAATAAGTAATTCATTGAAAACAAACAGGATTCAGAGTATGTAAAATACGAGTTAATATTATTAGAACACTAATTCCACTTATTTACAATATTATTCGTTTATATTAAGCCTTTAGTATAGATATTTAGTTGATTTAAATACAAATTTTATACGAGAGGATTTCCGCTGTTTATTGTTTTGCTCAAGGGTATTGTGAATTCCTATTGTTTTGAAAATGTTGAATAAACTATCGAAGACAGATGTGTTGGTTTTTTTATCCTTTTATTTTATGTCTGATCTTTATCTTATTTTAGAGTTATTTATATAGCACCCGTAATGCGCAGGGGCACAAACGTGCGACTGTAAACATGACGGTTGTGGGTGCAATTCCCAATCGGGAGATAAAATATTTAATGGTTTCATTTCCTCGCTCTGGAAAGTGGGTGAGAGCGGAGAGTTTTTACACTAGATTCCCATGTTGCCTATCGTGCAACGTGATGCAACTAAAAGACTCATATCAAATATAATATCAATGTCTATACATATAATATAACATTAATCCTGGTTTGATTATCACAAAGCCTAATATTGAATTTCCCTTATTAGTAATAAGATACGCAATTTGCCTATATACGTACATATATACGTATTTACATATTAACATAATATGTTTATTAATTATATTCAACAATATCTCTATAGTTTAGGTCATAAAAGTGACATCCTCAAAATAAATGTTACAAAATAAAAGAATATTGCCATAAGTTTTATAAATAAACCCTTTAAATATGATAGTTTTAAGCGGTAGCTTCACGCTGTATCCCGTACATAGTAAAATAGGCAGAGGGAACTTGGGAGCCTATTGTAAAGATTCGCTTCACTATTACGAAACATTCCGTAAAACTGCGTGAAACTTACGTTCCCCACTTTTCTGACGATTTTATGATGCGGTTTGATATTAAATAACTCATTCTCCCCATAGAGAATTGAACCCACAACCGTCGCTCTTAAAGTCACATACTTAAGCTCCTGACGATTGCCTCTATCATTTTGTAAGATTAAAAATTAATACTAGCAAACACCTTTGCTGTTATATTGCAAGTTTATATATATTGCAAGTTTATATATATTGCAAGTTTATTAATAGTTAAGTTTAAATATGTAATGCCTCCTCCACTTTATCTCTAAAACATAAATCGATCATACTTATCAAACCTGTATCAGTACAGTACACAGTAAAACCAATATTTAATTACTGCTGTAACTAGTCCATGTAGCTTATAACGTAATAATAACATAAATGAAATAAATACAAACAAAGAGTTATTTATATTGCAATTCAGATACAAATGATAATTCTATTATAAACCACTTGAATTTAACAATATGAGAAAACTGACTTCCCAGTCAGTTTAAGCGTCCCTTTGGCGCGAGAATTACAGGAATTACAGCAAAATTACATGTATTAGGGAAACGTTCACGTGAGGATTTCCGACCGTTGGTTACCTACGGTTTCGTAACCGGAAAGAGAAACCTGTAAGAACGATATTACGTTGCGAAGCCGATATATTTGTATAATAATGGAAGATTAATATAATCATAGAAGATTTTTTGGCTATTCAGTTAATTTGAGTGAGTGCTTTTTCATTTACTTTTTATGTTTTATGTCCCAAGCGAGGGTCGAGGGAACTAAGCGACATATGATTACGTCCTCCATTTAACACCTGCATTCTGTGTAACTAACTAAAAAAATACTTGTATTATAATTGCATATCAAGTAAGATTTGACCCAATATGCTCGTAGCACATACGCGAGACTAGATTCAAATAGAACAGTGTCAAAACACTCCATTCTTGACTTTTCACCCAAATTAGAGGGCATTCGTGCTATTTTTGTTGTTTTGTCAATTCCCCCGATAGCTATTTTTTAGAGTAGGCAGAGGGAACCTGGGAACTTAGTGTTAAGACACTCCTTTCGAAATAAGACACTTTCGTTCCTCACTCTCCGCCGGATATATGTATAACAGCTATAGTCTAATGAAAACTGAAATATAATCTTAAAATTTATTCCAAAATAAACTTTCGTCTTGTTTGCAACAAATCTAAGGATTGTCAGACGTTGATATCAATTTAAATATAAATCACGCCTGCCAAAAAACTGATAGCAAATTTTAGAATTGTCTAAATATTAAAAGTAAAATATCCATATTTATCTTTAGGTAGGTACTTAGATAATAATTATGTTATTATCATGTGTTTTTTTTTATTTATATAAGTAAATGTTACTCATAAAAATATTATCACTTTATATTTATAACTAGTGGACCCGAACGCGGCTACGCCCGATTGAACTATACGAATATTTATTAAACATATTTATGAAATAATTTCAGTTTTCATCAATAGAGAGATGCGTTAAGCAAGCTCATTTTGGGTGACGTTTTCTAACAACAAATTTTGCATATCGTTCCTTAGCAACGGTCACATAGCGACGGTTGTTTTAACATGGCGGAATAAATTGCATGTCAAATATATAAGTATTTTAATATATTGGTATATATCGAAAATAATACAAATATGAGAAAAAAAAGTATCCTATGTTCATCCCGAGACCCTCAAGTATCTCTATACGAGTATTTTATCCCAATTAAATTGGCGGCTTGGCCCTGATTGCGTAAAAGACAGACAGACAGACAGACAGAGTTACTTTCGAATTTATGGATAGGAATGTGAGCAAATATTTGTATTGACTCTGTGTAAATACGCGACGCGACGATAGACAAAACAAGGCGTTGAGTTTTTTGGCGCAATATTAAAAAGGCAAAACTAATTGTACATAGTGATATATTGATAATCTTATTTTTTAAATTATTTCACTCATAATTACAACACTAATAAAAGGCAGCACTAGAAATTTATTTATAGTAGTTTTTAAAATTTTGTAAATGTTAGAGCCCTTTTATTGCATAACGCTTATGTTTAACTAAATTCAACCAGTTATATTTTTTGCAATTTCAAACATTATGATACACGGAGACGAAAATACAATTACAATAATTTAAAAACGTATACACACTGGTCAATATGCTATCGGGACTCGCCCACGGAGGATTCAGGATTGTAGGTCAACGAGAAATACAACTTATAAAGTTGACAAACTTCAGTTTGCATACGCCCGTCCTATGCACTCAACAAATACACTCAGCTTGTTTGAAATTAACTACAATTATACGCTTGTATTTTTATTTATATAAATATAAATTTCCATTTTTCGAATTCGGCAGGCATTCATGCAGGTCCTGCAGTACGAATAAAGGATAATCTGACTCACTTTTTGCCAAATTTCATAATTGAAGCTCTACGGGAAATTAAGCAATGCATAAATTCTCGTATGTTTTGATTGCATAGACCTAGAATCTTTTTTTTGGACTTAAGGAACAGTAGATCCGAATATATGATTTTAGCTTCCTTGTCATGCAATTTCGAAATAAATTGTCTTGACAAACGGACAGACGAACAACAAAGTAATCCTATAAAGTTTTCGTTTTTTTCCTTGGTACTGAGTCCTACAAAAGTAAAATATTTGGAAATCGTTCAAGAGGCTCAGGTTCGAGTCCCAGTACGAGCAAGATTTTATACGTGTCTCAACAACTTTCTTCCTTTAGCGTATGAAAAAAATATTTATATTTCTTCTTAGTTACTAAATAATTATGGTTCATTTTAATTTTTATTTACTAAATATTAAATGCACAAGAGAAAACAAGATATTATGCCATCATTGATAACAACGTCCTATAGAAACATCTCTAATTTAAGTATATTTGACTGTTGATAATGTTTCGTAATCTAGAAACCAACAAATACATTTAATTATAATGTGCGCAGGTAATTCAACAATATAGACCAAAATGGCAACCAAAGAAGAAGAGCCTTTGAAAGAGCAGAAAGTAGAAAAGAAAAAATCATTAAAAGAAAAAATACGATACATAAAAGATAATATAACTTTAGAACCAGTTTTAATATCTTACGTAGTGCCGGGTGTTCTAGCAAGGTTGGCTACCCAAAACCTAAATCTCGATAAAGCATGTCGTGTAAATTTAAAATATGGAGACAGTGTCTGCGATGCACTTATAGCAAAAGAAGGAGACAGGTATCAAAAGCAGGAACTGATGGTACAAGAGCTCATCGCTTCTATGGAAGCTTGGAAGAATATAATTTTGACAGCTATTCCCAGTTTACTAATATTATTCGTAGGAGCGTGGAGTGACAGGACTGGAAAACGAAAAATATGTATCTTATTGCCGATAGTTGGAGATTTACTCATGTGCTTGAGCAATATACTCAACGCATACTATTTCTATGAAATACCAGTCCAGGTGACAATGTTCTTTGAAGCGTTCTTCCCAGCGATAACTGGAGGATGGGTTACAACATATATGGGAGCCTTTAGTTACATTAGCGAAATATCAAGTGAAGAGACACGGACATTTAGAGTTGGTATAGCTAATCTTTGTTTGACCGTTGGAAGTCCTATAGGAACGGCGCTCAGTGGCATCCTTTTAAAACATGTCGGTTATTACGGAGTGTTTTCAATAAGCTCGCTGTTATTTTGTTTTAGTTTGTTCCATGGATATTTTTATATAAAAGATCCAGAACGACCGAAATCTCATAAAAAAGGGGTGAGTACTAATTGTTTTTCTGTTTGGTCATTGATCTGAATAAGAATCGAACCCAGAACGCTCAAGAGCATGCTAACTGCGCCACTAAGGCGTTAAGTCTATTGGTATATGTTATTAAAAAAATAACTATAAAATTTAAATTAACTGTTGTTTTAGGATGAATCTAATGTAATGGGATTCCTGAAATCGTTTTTCGATATAAAACATGTGAAAGACACTGTAACTGTAGCGTTCAAAAAGGGACCAAATAGACGTCGAATAAAATCCATTTTGATTTTAGTCTCCATTGCCTTTATTTACGGTCCAAGTTATGGTATGTAAATTTTAATTAAAAATTAAAATAATAAATTTGTTGAAATATTTCTATATAATAATGAATACTAAATATTCTTATAGAAAACACGACTTCTGGTATTTTCATATGTTTTCTAAAAAAAAAATAATTTTCATTCCGAAGTGAGGAAAAATGTAATAATAATAAAAAAATTCTACATACTTGTAATTAAATAGTATTCTCAGTTTTAAATAAAACATATTTTGAATTAACGATTGCAATTAAATGTTAATGTATCGAAAAAGCTGCAATTTTCAATTAACTCCTTCTTTGTATTACACAAATTCAGTGATAATAATTCATTTCAATTCATAAAAGTATGTAAATTTTCATCAATGTTTTCTTAGGGCGTTATCACGTAAAATATCGTCCGTAATCTGATTTTACAGGCAACCGCCATTTTTTATAAAAAAATATAATAAATATTTGAAAGCCTATATATATATGTATATATATAGAATTTACTTAAATATAAGATGTTAAAGCAATTTTTCAGGTGAATACACTGTACGGTACCTGTTCACTCGTTACCGTTTTAACTGGGATGCGCTCAAATACAGCTTTTATAATACATTCTACATCTGCATACACTCTCTGGGTGAGTGCAGTTTTATATACGTAACATATCTATGTATATTGTTGATTTTTGTTAAAAAATATTTTTTGTGTTTGTTTGTTAGCAGATCTAAAATGTTTAAATATCGTTATGAATACATTTTTCATGTGAAATATTTCTTTCAAAATGTTATAAATATTAAAAAATATATATAATAGGATTTTTTTAAATATGATGCTTGGTTTCCATTTGGGAAAATGTAGTTTTTAAATATTATTTTTACTACTTTGGTTAGATATTACGCGGCATTAGGTTACGCCACCTAACCTATACTTTAAATAAATACCCTTCCTATCCAAAGATCCAGATAAAAAATATATTGTGTTTAAATTTCAGGTGCTATCATTTCTATAAGCCTGTTCAGTCGAAGGCTAAAATGGGAAGACGCAACTCTTGGTCTTATATCCATCACTAGTAAGATAGTTGGAGCCCTTTGTACGGCATTTGCTAGAAATTCTTTAGAACTATATCTTGGTAAATAATTTAAGTAATTATTAATTCTAAAATGATAATATACAAAAGGATTTTTATAACTCATATATTACGAAATAGGAAACAGCGTTTTTCTCTATACGATAGTTGTAGGCTCAATTTTATTTAATTTATTATTAAAAGCTTTTATTTAACTTGCAATGTATGTATGTGGGTTCGGGTGAAATCTTTGAGCTCAATTTTGAAGTAGATATCTTCAACCGATTGAGCTGAAATTTTGTATACACGTTTACTTTGGATGACAATGCACGATAAAATATGTGACGTCATTCGAAATCTAATATGGCGGACCATGCAAGATGGCAGAATAGTTATTTTTAATGTACTTCTACAATATGGGTATCAAATGAAAGGGCTCATTGAGAACAACTCGAAAAATAATGTAACGTTATTCTAAATC
>JAEBDU010013172.1:1684755-1734169 GCA_016802625.1 Heliconius numata
GGCTCATTGAGAACAACTCGAAAAATAATGTAACGTTATTCTAAATCCAATATGGCAGACTATCCAAGGTAGCCGAATAGTTATTTTAAGTCTACTTCTACAATATATACATCTATTGAAAGGGCTCGTTGAGCGTAACTCGAAAAATAATGTGACGTTTTTCTAAATCCATTATGACGGAACATCTAAGATGGCGGAATAGTTATTATTTATGCACATCTGCAATACGGGTATCAAATGAAAGGGCTTGCAGAGAATATTTATAAAAATAATGTGACATCTAGTGTGAGAACAACCTAGCCAGTGGTAACTAAAAAGTAAAAAATAAATTATAAGCAAAAAATCATTTTTAGAAAAAGCTTTTATTTAAATGCTCTAATAACAAGCCTTTATGATCATATAAATTGTGTACAATGAGGTTATGAGTTGATAGTTAAAATTTAAAAGACAAATTTTATTTTCTCCTTTTTAGAGCTTTTAAATAAAAGCTAAAAATGATTTTTTGCTTATAATTTATTCTCATTAACTTGCTCTGGTTAACTAGACACATCGACATGATATCGGTCCGACCACTTCACTGATGTCTTACGTATAATATAAAATGCACATTTTAATAAATTTTAAGATTGTATTTAATGAATTAAGTGGAGTGAAAATCAATCGTTTTCCAGCTGTTGCCATTGAAATGTTTAATGCAACGGCGTTCACAGCGCTGAGATCGATATCATCTAAAATGGTGACAAGTGATGAATTAGGTAAGTAATAACGTACATATTAAAGCTGATCGTGGCGCAGTGTGATAGTCCTTAGCCTTTAATCCAAAGGTACAGGATTCCCCCCCAGGATCTCCCCATTCTGAGGATTTTTTTTATATCTAAATGAATTTCATTATCCCGCTCTGATAAAACTAAATGCGACATTAAATTTTGTAGTAAAAGTGCAACATTTCGAATTATTCGTAATTAATCTATATTTCCTTCATATACATATATCTTCGTGGCATATGGCGTTGAGTTTCGCCACTCAAGCCATAATGTCTCGAATTCCAGGAGAACGGAGAAGGCTGCTAACGATAACGATATTACTTGCAGGTAAAATGATATCAGTATTTAATTTGATGGAAGTCCTAACATCGATGGTCTTCGGGCCTATATATTCCTGGATATACATGGTGACGTTGAAATTTGACGCCGGTGCCATATATTACTGTAGTACTGCCCTGAATATACCAGCAGTTATGATCTTAATGTATGTATTTTACTTATTCTCATAATAAATGTTTGTTAATATTTTTGTGCTTTCAGTTTTTATTTGGGAGTTTCACTTTATAATTAAAAATAAAACAATTAAATCAGCTTCACACTGTAGCCCGCATACAGCAGGGTCGGCAGAGGGAACCTAGTGTTATGACACTCCGTTGCCCACTTTCCGCCGGATTTTTCAAGGCATTGCGTGTTGTGTGGCGGAACTCAACGCCGCCGGGCTTTTGCCTGGGTAGTAACATTTGAACCCAAAGTTATTGTTGTCGTCGTTGGTAGCAATTTACTCCTACACTATATGTTAAATTATATCATAACTAGCGGACGCGCGCAGCTTCGCTTGCGTATTTAAGGGTGTGAAACATGTGTTCAATGAAATATTTTTAAGTCTAAAAAATTTTATAAAAATCGGTGGCTATTTAAAGATTTTTCCATACAAACTTTTAACCCCTTATTTGCACCCTTAGGGGGTGAATTCAAGTAAACCACTAAACAATTGTTCAATTAAATATTTTTAAGAGTCTAAATATCAAATTTTATAAAAATCGGTGCCGATTTAATTTTTTTTCCATACAAACTTTGAACCCCTATTTCACCCCTTTAGGGTTAAAATTTTTCAAAATCCCTTCTTAGTGGATGTTCAGATTACGAAAGTAAACTTTTGTCCAAATTTAACGTTTCTACCATCAGCGGTTACGGCTGTGCGTGCGTCTTACCTTAGTCAGTGAGGACAAGTCCTTTTATATATATAGATTATACAAATATAGATATAAATTTATTCAGGCACGTAAATAATAAGTAATTGTATATTGTATTGTTTTAGATGGTTGTACATACAAATTAAAAAGGAATCTAAACAAATCACAAATCACGATGAGAAGCTATCGAAAAGTGAAGAAATAGATAACAATCTTAATGAAGAAAAATTCAATATAAGTAAAAGCATGCATGTACCGGAATAAAATAAATATTCAAAGTGAATTTCTAAGTTCTCATTTGGTGCCAAATTTCATAATTTTAGGTCCTAAGGGTAAAATCCTAGAGGTTTGGACTATGCGCCCAATTTTATAGAAAATGCATCAAAAACAATGCATAAATGCTCGTATTTTTTTAATTTATTGACTTTTCTGTGCTGTAGGAGACTGTAGACTTGAATATTTGGTATTATTTTCAGTATGACATATCCACACAATCTCAAAATAAATGGTTTTGACAAACACACAACAAATTGATCCTAAGAGAGTTTTTATTTTATTTTTCAAGTACCGAAACCCTAAAAATGATAAACTTTATGAATAGATAAATTAATTAATAATTATCGCCTAATTTAGATTATCTTTATATTTTAATTTCACACTTTTGCCACGTGTATCATATCTTAACTGTATGTATAGGTACACTGTATATCCGGGTTCTTATTTTTATTTATTAATTTAAACTAATACATATAAAATAAGACATGAAAATCCCAATTTTATAACAAGTAATCATGTTACTTGTGATGCGAAGAGCTGAAGATCGAGCTCAGTGGCGTGCCATTGGAGAGGCCTATGTCCAGCAGTGGACGAGGACAGGCTGATGATGCTGATGATGATGATAATGAACCATGTAAATAGGTTAATAATTTAATACTAGTTTCTCTGTGCCTATTAAAATAATACAGTATATGAAATAACATGCCTAGACTCATTTAAACTTCCTTACGGATACTCGAGATTGATATATTAAGCAAAGTCTATTCTGTTCTTGAACACTCTTCTTCTCTTCTCCGTTCTGAACATGCTAATTGAGCACTAACCACTTCGCCAATATCACGTTGTACGAAGAACGAAAAGCAAAGTCATTAAATATTTAAACAATATTGATATTAAATATGATAAAAATAAAAATTTAAGATATCAAAATATGACGATGACTATTCGTGACATTGCATAAATACTTTACGCATTTTTAAACTAGATGAGAACAGTGGTTTTGTTTGTATTTTGTATAAATTTTAATAATTTAGTATAAATATAATAATTTATGATAATTAATCGTGTATAAATTTTTTATACTGTATATAACTAATATAAGTTTTACAACTTTACATATAAGATAATATTAAGAAAAATTAAAAATTATTGTGCAGGAAAATGAGAAAATAATATATATTTTATACGGAGATATAATTTTATCCCTATCAATACGACGTCATTCTATTTAATTTATCTAAATCTTTGATAGTATATAATGCACCAGAACTTAATGAGGTTTAAAAAATCTACATTAATAATTGTTATATTATTAGACGTAAACAGGGTGTAACAAAAAGTATTAAATATAAATAATTAAATATTATCCTAATGGATTCCGAAAATGGAATCGATAGTGAATATAATGAATTAAACCAGTATAGTATTTGTAAATAAATTTTCCGTTTCGTGTGCTACAAAATTGAAAGGATTTTATTTATTAACGAGTAAATCTTATCTGTGATATAGATTATTAAAAATAATTTAAATGATCGTATCTTCAAGGATAAATTAAAAATACATTATTAAATTTGCTCAGTCACTTATTAGACATGTCCGCTGACAAAAACCATAGGGCTGAAGAAGAACAACCGCTAAAAAATGATATTCAAAAGAAAGATGAAAATTTTCAAAATAAAACATTCCTAGAAAAACTGCGGTATGTAAAATCGAATATAACTGTAGAGCCGGTGCTGGCTGGTTATATTATACCATCGATGCTGGCAAGCATCGCCATACAAAATCTCAATTTAGATAAAGCATGTAGAATTAAGCTCAACTACAGTGATGCCATTTGTGATGCTTTTATTAGACGGGAAGGAAACTTAACATACTATGAAGGTGAAGTGCAAAAAGTGATATCTTCCATAGAAGCATGGAAGAGTTTGGTGTATACAGCGTTGCCTACAGTACTCGTTATTTTTATGGGTGCTTGGAGTGACAGAACGGGTAACAGAAAACTGAGTATATTATTACCAATATGTGGAGAATTTCTTGTGTGTGTCAGTAATATTCTAAGCACGTATTTCTTTTATGAGATTCCCATCGAAGTAACTATGTTTTTTGAAGCTTTATTCCCAGCTTTGACTGGAGGGTGGGTCATGATATGCTTGGGAGTTTTTAGTTACACTAGTGACATTACTGATGAAAAATCAAGGACGTTCCGAATCGGCCTCGTCAATTTGTGTATGACAGCTGGAGTGCCGATAGGTACAGCACTTAGTGGAATATTACTTAAGTTATGGGGCTACTATGGAATATTTTTCCTTGCCGGCTCCATTTATTTAGTCACGTTTGTTTATGGATATGTAACATTAAAAACAAAAACAAAACCAGGGACAGATAACAATGATAAGGTAAGAAATTGTAAATTATTTTTACTCTTCAAAATAGAAATAATATTTATTTTTTTTATTGTTAATTTTCACGTTCTAATTATTCTATATTCATAATTAAGTCTCATATTAAAACTTGTTCTATCCCTAAAAGTTGTTTTCCAAATTATTTTGTACATAAGTATAAACGAGTTATTTTATTTCAAAGCTTAAAAAGCCCCATCAAATTAAATATTAACAACCTTATTTTTGATAACATTTTCATTTTATACAAACTAGATTTGTTAATTTAACGTCTATATTTCAAATTAAAACAATGGAATTTAAACGCCCAAATATTTGTACCCTATTTATTAATAACTTTTTAAATATATATAACAAATTTTCCCATAATGAGTTAAGTCTATCGATGGGTAACTTCAAGTAATACTGTCTTTGACGTCCGGTTTGTGATCCAATCCATAAATTCTTGAGATACTAATGGGAATTTTCGCTGTTAAGTTTTAGCCATATTAATTATAATTTTTTTTTATGTTTCAGACTGAACCATTGAGTTGCTTAGATCTAGTAACATTAGTGAAGGAGACTGTGCAAGTAGCTTTTAAAAAAAGAGATTTCAATTTACGAAAGAAAATTATAATCACTCTTACTATTGTAGGAATTGTATATGGTCCAGACCATGGTATTATTTTTTTTATTTCATATTCTTTGCCTAAATCCTATCTTTATCTTTGCCCAACTTTTTGTCCTCCCATTCGCTTGTTTTGCACACGTACCCATATTATAGATTTGATGATATTTTCATAGCATGAACCTGATGTCCTCATTAAAAACACCAAGATGAACAAAAAAAGTGTCTTTTGTTTTAAGTTTGTTTCATATCTTATATCTTTCGGGGAAGGTACATAAAGACCATCTATCTGGTGGCGTTGCTTTTCATAACTAACATTTTTTATATATTTAATAAGTATGAAAGTTCTCCTAAATGTATCATCATCACCCTATTACTTACTTGACTTATTGTCATACACACCCTAGATGCCCTAGTTTAACCACTTAGGGCAATGTTGTTCATTTTTTTATTTAGCTTCACGTTTTTTATTTATTTAACTACACTCCGATCCCATTAAGATACTTCCGTTCCCCACTTTTAACCGAAGTCTGGAGGAATCTACACTTACCGTGTGTACTATAGCTAATGTTTTATTATAACCAGATAATGTAATGGGACATATCCCACTGCATTATCTTGGCGCATTAAATGTTTACATAATTATCTACAAAATTCTAAGAACGTATTATTTAAATGACATACATAATTTTATTAAGTAACAACATGCATTGTTTGTTGCAAATCTTAGACCTAAATTTTATGCTGTTCAAAATTGGACTTAAACGGAAAATATTAAAATACATTTTTCTTTGCAGCCGAGAGGATTATCTTATACATGTTTTTAAGATATCGACTGAAATGGGACGCTTTGAAATTCAGCATCTACTCTACTTACAATATTATCGCGCATTCTCTAGGTGAGTGCGAGAGCGGTAATACCGCGTAAAAGTAATATACAGTTGGATGATTTAGTAATAGTTCTAAAGCAAATTGTATTTTACATTGGTTTATATTATTCTTTTCATAATGTAGAAATTCGAATCTACAGACAAGTAATAGGTTTTAGTAGGCAGAAGGAAACTAGTACGCTTTCCATCTGAATTCATGACACTCTGTGTTGACACTCGCTTTTCCTTTTTTTTTTTCTTTTTTTTTTATGGAAAAAGGACAAGGCAAACGAGCGATCCTTGTTACCAGAGCGATGAAATGAAATATATTTCATTCCTTCGAGAGGACATCGAACCCACTACCACCGTATCTATAGTCACACCCTTATGGCAGCAACCACAATGTCATTCATAATATATTTATATAAACGTATGAATTTATTTTTCAGGAGCATTATTTTCGATAACTGTATTTAGTAAATATTTGGGATTCCACGACTCAATACTATGCCTTATATCAGTGGGTAGCAAGTTTATTGGTTCTATCTACCTCACAACAGTTAAAACTGACTTAGGAATGTTTATGGGTAAATAAATGATACTTATTTTACTAATTTTGAACACGCCTCATGGACGGCTTCCAGCACCAAACCTAATCTTATTACCGAAGTGATAATTACTCCGAATAGGAATCGAATTCAATTGTCGCATTTACAGCCAAACTATGTCCCACTACGCCATGATGACCTAAGATTGGTTCGAAATGGTGGAAAAATCGTAGGTCCCGATTATTTGCAGTTTAATTTCACATTAGTGACATAATGAAATGAATTGTATAATATGTAAATACTTTCTATATTAAAGAAATTAAAATAGAACAAAAATATATGAAAATCGTAATTTTAAGTACCTTCTGTTTTACATTTTCGTATATTGTATTGGAAGTATCCTTTTCCATAATATAAAAAGTAATGATTTTTTCTTTTTCCAGTACCCATCGTTGAAATTCTAAACGCGACGACATTCACGTCCCTGAGGTCATTGGCATCCAAGTTGGTTCTCTCCGAAGAAATGGGTAGACGCACTTTTATTTTATATTATTGTAGAAAATACTATGAAAAACACTGCCAAATGAAAATATAGCGAAACATTGTGAATAGAAGTATCTTAATGGGGAACGGAGTGTATTAACACTAGGTTCCCAGGTTCATCTATGAGCGGGATACATCGTGAAGCTAAATAACCTACACTTTTCTTTATTTGGTTTCTAGTAATTATATTTGGAAATACATATATAATATTCATATATTTACTTAAAATACATTTCGCTTTGTTATTTACATTATTTGTAATTCATTTTGTATTTTATCATTTGATTTTTGATTGTATGTACATATGTAACAGATGCATTCGAATATGTGATAAAACAACACTAATGAATATTCATATATTTTAACTCCACTTTATTACAATTACCTACCCCATACTCCATTTATTTGATTTTATTAAATTATTCTAAAAACAATTATTTTTCCAGGAAAAATGAACTCCCTCTTCAGCCTGGTAGAGACGCTGTCCGCTCTTGTATTCGATCCCACTTACTCCGCAATGTACGCAAAGACCGTATCCTCATTCACTGGAGCTGTGTTCGTGTTTACTGCTTGTGTTTTGGTTCCAGCGATTATTATGTTATTGTAAGTATTTAAT
Source organism: Heliconius numata (assembly GCA_016802625.1). NCBI lineage: Eukaryota > Metazoa > Arthropoda > Insecta > Lepidoptera > Nymphalidae > Heliconius > Heliconius numata. The sequence continues at coordinate 1,692,571 of JAEBDU010013172.1, forward strand.
GTAACTAATGATGGGCTTAAAATTTATTTATAAAAAAATCATCTATTTCTGCCTGCACAAACGTCGTCGACGCACTGCAATGCCGAGACGTCACTAGCACCGCCCTCAGCATATTGTTATATAACACTTATTATCTGAGATTCACGGCTTATAACCTACCTACTTTACTAGTGCATAACTAAATTAGTGTCAAAACACTCTTTTTTCCTCTAGAATTTGAAATATTGCATAATGAGTGGTACTTAGCGCCACACTTTGATCATTTTTTAATCATTCTCCCGAGTGTAAATTTAATCCATAAACATTGTGTTTTATAATGCCAAAAAGGCCTATGAAACTTATAGATTATTTCTTTCTTGTATCGCATAGAATATATATTTTTCCCAGGTGGATTTTTATACAACATCGTCGTGAAATTAAAGTTAGCAAACAAGATGCTGGTAAGGAGGAGATAGCGTTCGAAACTGTACAGACTTCCGAATAATTCATATTATTCCAGCCAACACGTGTTAGTTTTGAAGAATAATATATGTTTTAATTTAATGTAAATTACTATTATATTTATACAAAAATGAAATTAAAGTATTTAACTGATTTTTTTTATTTTAACCTTTCTTATCCCGCACACATCAGAATAGGCAGAGGAAACCTAGTGTTAAGACACTGTATCCTATATTCCGCGAGATTCTTGAGGCATTACGTGTTGCTGAACTCAACGCCGCGCTTTGCCTTGATACCAGAGCAAAATAATGAAAATAAAAAATTTAATCAATATTTCATTTCCATTAGTGGGGACTGAGCCTAAAACCGACTGCACTACGACTTTTTATTTTGTAAATTAATTTTAATTTTATTTTACTTTTACTTTATAAATACGAGAACAGTATAAAATGATAATAGATTAAAAAACCTTCCTAACAATTAACTCTAATTAGAAACAAACGGTGACATTAGATTCCCTACCCGTCACACAATGTTAGGGATATGCACAACAATTTTGACTCAAAATAAGTTAAACTAAAGTCAGTATTAATTGGCTTTAATATACATGCAGTTACTACTATGTAACTGACATCACGAGCGAGATCCAGGCAGACCCCGTGTGCTATAGTGTCAAATTGACAAGCTATGACAACTAATATAATTAATTGAGAATATAATGTGTAGCTTAAATCACAAGCATTAAATAATTCTGTTGATTTTGTTCCTGTAATATCCTTTTAGGGAGACGTTTATATATAAAGAAAATACCTTAGGAAAAATATACCCACGTCAGTCACACTTAAATTATATAACTTACATAAATTATTAAACAAACAAACAAGTAGGTATTAACATTTATTCAGAAGCGAACCGCCGACCTGTTTCCATGCGCATTGTTTTTCTGATAACACCAAATACTAAAGAAACAATACGATCATTTTATCATAGTACAAATATAAAGGAACATTCAAGATGATATCAATTACAATCCCCATGTATTGTTATCAGCAAAATAGTAGCTTTATGTATGTAATAAGTAAATAGTAATTAGTTAAATGTTAAAATAATGATAAATGACATTCACAGGGTGTTCCATTTTCGTCACATCACAAAAGCATATGAAATATGAGCCATTCACGTTTAATATCACTGAATCATTTGAATCTCGTAAACGTTTGTCATTGTTAGCAATAATATAGTGCAGTTTAGTGTGATTTAGTTACAACAGAAATTTAATTGTACATATTTGTACATACCATTAAATTATCTGATTATGACAGTATTATGAACTAATGCTTTTTTTTTGTAAAATAGGGTAAACAGAGAGAATCTATTGCTAAGATTCTCCGCTCTCCGTTTTTCACCTGAATTGAAGAAAGTGCGTGATTAGTTGCAGATGGTGCAGTTGGATGCCAAAGTAGACAGTACAAAGTACACTCAAATTTATTTTAAACTGGTGGACCCGAACGCGGCTACGCCCGCTTGAACTATACGAATATTTATTAAATATATTTATGAAATTATTTTCAGTTTTCAATAGAGAGATGCGTTAAGCAAGCTCATTTTGGGTGGCATTTTCTAACAACAAACTTTGCAAATCGTTGCTTAGCAACGGTCACATAGCGAAGGTTGTTATTAACATGGCGGAATAAATTGCATGTCAAATTAATAAATATTTTAATATATTGGTACATATCGAAAATATAACAAATATGAGAAAAAAAAGTATCCTATGTTCATCCCGAGACCCTGAAGTATCTCTATATGAGTATTTTATCACAATGAAATTAGCGGTTTGGTTGATTTCGTAGAAGACAGACAGACAGACACACAGACAGAGTTACTTTCGAATTTATAATATAGGTATGGATAAAGCAATATTTTAAAACACAATAAAACATTACCCACTTGTTCGTCTTAATTATTAATTAAACATGATTTACTTATATATGATGTGGACGTAATACCCAAATCCGCTGCAAAGATACAATTCCTTCCTCGTACCTAGTACGTTAAACACGGTAGCAATCATATTATAAGACGACTATCACTTGTACGTAATATCAACACAAATAATTTCATATCACAATTATTTAAGTGCAATGTAAACAGAAGAAAGCACATTCGTAAATATAGAGACACTCAGTTAACTTTTATTGCAAAATTTCTTTGTTTTTCTTATATTCATCTAGAAGGCCGTATACATGGAGATAGATTGACTCGGCAACAGATAATTCATTGTCATTTAGTTTATCTAAGGCACTCAGTACGTTGACAATTATGTCAACCAATGAAGATAGCACAAGTCCAGAAGCACAACCGTTGAAAGATGAGAAAAATAATAAAAATTATGAATTTGAAAAGAAAAGTTTCTTAGAAAAATTGTGGTACGTAAAACGTAACATAACAGTAGAACCAATTATGGCTGGCCTAATCATATCCTCGATGTTGGCGAGGCTTGTAGTACAGAATCTCAATTTGGATAAGGCCTGTAGAGTGAGACTTAATTATTCTGAAGAAATATGTGACAACTTGATCAAGCAAAAGAAAAGCAATTTGACTCTCTACGAAGGTGAAGTACAGAAAATCATATCTTCTATTGAAGCTTGGAAAAGCATAATACAAACTGCGATACCTATAGTTCTCGTGATAATTATGGGTGCCTGGAGTGACAGGACAGGGAACAGAAAATATTGCATATTGGTACCTATATGCGGAGAAGTGCTAGTATGCATCAGTAACATCCTCAGTACATTTTTCTTTTATGAAATTCCTATAGAAGTAACCATGTTTCTAGAAGCCTTCTTCCCAGCAATAACTGGTGGATGGGTTATGGTTTATTTAGGTGTTTTCAGCTATGTTAGTGACATAACAGATGAAGAATCAAGGACTTTTCGAATAGGCTTAGTTAATCTGTGTCTAACAAGTGGAATACTTCTGGGGACAGCGTTGAGTGGAATTTTGCTTAAAATTTTAGGTTACTATGGTATTTTTACTCTATCAGGATCAATTTACTTAATAACATTATGTTATGGATACATTTATTTGAAGGCGGTTACGAAACCGGGAGTAGAAAATTCTGACCAGGTATTCATATTTTTTTTATAGAAAATCAAATATAGATATATAAAAATTGTGTAAAAGATATTAAAAAAGAGATTAAGTGCCAGCAGAGAATTAATTAAACTCTAGTAAAAAGAAATGAACTCTTGGATTTTATGAAAAAAATCTATATGCATATTCAGTAAATTGATAGCTTATTTGCAATATGTAGACTATGACATACATTTCCTCTTGTGTATTTGCATTGATAACTTATGTTGATATTTTATATTCTTCTAGTGCAGTTTTATTTATTTTAGATAAAAGTTAATATTTATGAAATAACTATTGTTTTATATGGCCGTGGCCACGGTCGTGGGTTCAACTCCCACTCAGGAGAAAGAACTTTTGTAACAAAATAAAATTTAAAAAATTAGGTGTAACATGGAGAACGGAGTCTCTTAGATCCTTCTATTTGCGGCTGTTTTTTAATTGTCTGTGCCGCTCGTGAACATCCCATCCTCCGTATTTTTCCCGTTTATGTAAGAATTTCGAACCCACATGGTAGATTACAGCATTATCAGACACTCACTCAGTAGTATAGTGTCAAGACACTCCGTTCCCCGTTTTCAACTTTTGCAAATCCACTACAAAAATACTAATAGAAATCACGAAAAAATATTGTTACTCAGAGTGATTGGTAGGTCGATGGACAAACTGACACAGGTGACAGAGAATGTCATTTCTAACTACGAGTATTTTTGTTGACATAGCACGGTTCAAAGTTTAACCGTTTTCCAGATATTGGCCATTCAAAAAATTGATTTAATACCATTTATGTCTGCAATAAAATTTTTCATGTTTTACCATCGAATATTGATATTTTTGTATTATCTGTTGTATGTATGTATGTCCCATTTAATAACATAACGTTTAAATGAAATGTATATATTTTTTTTTTGTTGTTTTTGTTGTTTCAGAAGGCTATAACAATCTTAGACTTACCAACATTAGTAAAAGAAACAACTCAAGTCGCTTTTAAGCCCAGAGAAGGAGATTTGAGAAAAAAAATAATATTAACACTTTCTGTTGTTGCAATAATATATGGGCCGAATCACGATGAGTGTAAATAAGAAACTGCATAAATAACTTACAACTTTACTCACGTACATTAAACTTATGGGTCATAATCAGAAAAAGTGTACATTTTGTGTCTTTTCTAGTCCCGTTACTTTGAATGCGTTTTAAAAATACAATTTTAAAGATAGCTTAAATATTTTGCCATTTAAGATAAATTTACTTATTAACTTAAAGATTTTTGTAATATTTTAAATGTATTATGGCTAATAATAGTATTTTTTGTTAGTTGCAAAAATCCTTTCAAAATGCTTCCATACAATTTTTCGTGTCCCATTCACCACTTTACTTTTTAAAAATAGATTTGTTACGAATATTTATGGTTTTATTTGATTTCAGATGTGTTTATATTACTTTACATTATGCATAATATTAAATAGAACTACTTTTATTGATACATTATTTAGTAAATAATATATATAAGTTAAGTAAATTTGTCCCAAAATATTGTCTTTTTGTTACTCAGGGCTAGTAACGTACAATTAAATTATGAACGCAATTATTTTGAATGATATTTAATATTATTTTTTATTGTGGCACCATAATTCTTAAAGTCAATGCTGTCGTAGCTACAACCAGTAGTGTTCTCGCAGCAATTGAGGGGTTCAAATGTTTTAGAGGGAATGCGTGAAATTACATCTCAGGGTTATAAACGGCTTTTATTTTGGTAAGTATTCTATAATTTCGTTTTCTTGTTTATGTTATTTGCGTCTTTTTACAAAATCTCAAAAAAGAACTTCAGTGCTTGCACATGCAACACGTGGCTTATGAGCAAATATTTAAAAAGGTTAGAATTTCTCAGATTTTATTCTCAATTTTGTTATATTTCGTTACGTAACGAAACTGAGAAAATATGAAGCCTAGTTCATAATTACGTTACCATCGGAAGATTATGTATATAAAAAAAATGCTGGCATATGAAAAAAATAATTAGTGACTTTTGATAACGTGAAGTAACCAATAATAATGATTTTTAAGTTTTTTGTCTGTTTGCTTGTTTGTTTAATGTGTTTGTGCACGCTTATCTCAGAACGGCTTAACCGATTTAGTTAAAAACATTTTTTTATTCTTCCTGAAATTAGTTGTGATTTTGTAATTTTTTTTTCTCTGGAGGTAGTGCATTAATAAATATGTAGCTCAAGCGGGTGAGGCTTTTATTTAAAAACAAATAGGTTCTGTACTAGACAATATACATGAAATATTATTAAATACCTATTGATAACTATTTTTTTATTTTCAGTAAGCGTCATGACTCCTATGTCAAAAAAGATATAGAGAACGTCTTAAACAGACCAATCCTATTAATGAAGATATGCGAAATAAACACTTACAAAGAATTCAACTTAATTCCCGTGATAACGACTCAAATTTTGATATATTTTAAAGTGGGTTTAATTTTATCATTAACTTTGTGATCTCTAACTAGAAATATAAGTTTATTACGAACTAGCATTATTATATAGTTAATATTGTCACTTTGTTATGTTTTCTTACATTTATAATCTATTAATTCAACGATTGAATCTTTAAAATTTTAATTTGTGTCTCATTAAATATAAAAAACCAATAGTTTTATTCATATAATATTCTTATTTTGTTGTGTATAATGCCTTATAACATCAGTTTCGTTACAAACATTATCAGTATTGTTACGTATCAGTTACGTTACGAATTCGAAAATGTCCACTTTTCTGATTATGACCCTTATATATTTTAGAGAAATACATTATTATAAGTAAGGCCAGTCGTAGTGCAGGGGCACAGAGTGTGCTGCAAAATCGACTGATTGTGGGTTCGATCTTCACTCGAGGAAATGAAACATTTATTTAAATTTATAGTTTCTGTTATGCTTATTATATGCACTTTATAGTTACGCTTGCACTTGCGTAGAATGCATATATTAGCTTTACCGAGTTTGACATGTAGGTAAATAAATGTCTTTACAGCACTCCTTAACTTTTCGTTGGTTTACATCTAGGATTAACCGTAAAGCCAAAAAAAGATATAATTACATCAATTGTTATTTTATTGTAAAAATAAATATACAACTACATTTTAAACTTTTATGAAAATTATGAGTTCAATTATCACTCGGCAGAAATATTTTGTTTATTTTGTGATTTTTCTTCTAAATGTATGACTAACAAAATGCCTTATGACTAAGATTTTGTATAAGATATTATTTTTTTGACAGCTGAAAGACTAGTAACTTACCTGTTTGTAAGATATCGCCTTCAATGGGATGCTTTGAAGTTTAGTATCTATTCTACATACAGTACTATTTCACACTCTATTGGTAAGTATTCATATTTAAGAAAAATTTTCTATGATTCACCGAGAGATATGATTGAGCACGGCGTTAAGTTCAACCACTCAACACACAGAGTCTTGGCGGAAATTGCAAAGAGTATCTTGACACTATTTCACTCTACATACCCTGCTATATGCCGCCTATAGTGTGAAACTGAAAATAGAAATTGTATATTCAAAATTCATTTAAGATCGTTATGCTAGTTTTCATCATATTTTCCAGGGGCTTTATTCTCCATTAGCGTGTTCAGCAAACACTTGGGCTTCCACGATTCAATGCTCTGCCTCATCTCAATAGCGAGCAAGCTCGTCGGGTCTGTCTTTCTCGCTTACGTTCAAACTGATTTTCAAATGTTTATGGGTAATGTTTATTTAAATTATTTATATTATATAATAAATTCCTCGAGATTGAGAGACAACGCCTATATATAAAAACTAAGCATAGGCAAAAAAGAAGTATAGAGTACTAAGAATTTCTTAAATTTTTAAGGGAAAAATCGTATTTTTCATTATACCTTTTTAAATCTACGTATCCGAAATATAGTAGTGAAAACAAATCGATTACACCTTTTAGCGTGAACAAACTTACAGACAAACACAAATATTCTTAAACCATTGTTTTTGTTCCTATTACTATTAAATGCCACCTATAACCTTTTTTCTTATGTCTTCCATGTACAGACACCTATCCGCTATGATTTTATTATAAGTATAGTTACAAGCTTTAAATTATATAAATATTGTATCGCTTTTTATTTATAATCTAGACTGGACTTAGAAGCGGATATGAGGAAGTACTGAACTAACTAATAATTCAAGTATTAGTACTATATTAAAAACATTAAATAAAATTTATTTAAATTTTATACACAAGAACTTATTTCAATATTAAATACACTTTGCATATCTAATCCTACGTTTCCCTTACGACTTTATGAACTTTAATTCTATACATTTTAAACTAACAATTAACATTCAGACATGTACCGTTGCTATGATAGAAAAATAATGATTTCTTTCTCGTATTTCTTTCCAGTGCCCGTCGTTGAGATTCTGAACGCGACAACGTTCACGTCCCTCAGGTCACTGGCATCCAAGTTGGTCCTCTCTGAAGAAATCGGTAGACGCATTTTCGTTTTATTTTCTGTATTATTTTGTATATTTTACAGATAAAATTCCTTTTTCCTACTTCAATGTAATTGAGGCTAGTCGTGGCGATGTGACTGGTTGTAGTAGGTTCGATCCCCACTTGAGAAAATATAATATTAATTTATATTTTTATTTCTTCACTCTGGTTTCGAGACAAAGCGCGGCGTTGAGTTCTGTCTCCAAAATTCGGCAGAAAGTGAGGAACGTTTAGATATTTAACACTAGGTTCCTTCTACCTACCCTGCTCTGTTCGGGATATAGCGTGAAGCTGATTTAATTTGATTTGAGTACCAATACATGAGATTATGAGGTTTTTTTACGATATGTCCCGTACATAGCAGGATGGGCTTACTTAACCTGGGAAAATAAATTGGAAGTTTTAATTAAATTGAATTTTTTACAACTTACTATGAGTTACATTATTGAGCTTGGAATTATTGTAAAAAAATTAAATTATTGTAAGCCTTGTACCTACTTAATAATTAAATAAAATTTCAGGAAAAATGAATTCGTTGTTCAGTCTGGTTGAGACACTTGCTGCCCTCGTATTCGATCCTTCGTACTCCGCTATGTATGCGAAGACTGTATCTCTCTTCGCTGGAACTGTGTATTTGTTTAGTGGATTCATGGCAATACCGGCTTTAGGTATATTGATGTAAGTTCATGATTTACATTTAGATTTGTCTTTTTTTTGCTTAAATACGTAGAGAGATAACCCAGTGTAAACATACTCCGTTCTCCACTTTCGTGTTGGATGACTTTATTTGAAAGAGGATTTAATCGAAAGTGTTTTTAGCAACGATTTAAAAAAATATGTTCAGCTATTTGAAGATTATAGCTATTTTCTAGTTGTTTGTTGTTTTTTTCCCAAATGTAGAATAACACAAAAAAATGTTAAAATAAATATTGTATTAACATTCACAATACAAAGTACTTAATACAAATAAAAATATTTTTCAAAAGACTTATAAATATAGTTAGAAACTTTCCACTCCCAGGTGGCTCTTTACACAGCATCGGTGTGAGACAAAACTTAGAAAACAAGAAGCGATGAAGCAAATAGTTGTGTCTGGCGAGACAATGGAGACTGTACAATGACATAATTTAATATAGACTTACAGTACGTGTTGTATGTGAATGTGGAGAATAAAATGTTAAAGAAATTCTCGTTTTTTTTAATTATAAATATTTCTTTTTTATTAATATTTTTATTTTTCTCTGGTGTCAAGGCAAAGTTCGGCGTTAAGTTCCACCACTCAACACGCAATGCCTCAAGAATTCGGCGGAAAATGAGGAAATGAGTGTTTTAGCAGTAAGTTCCATCTGCCTACCCTGCTGTGCTGGATACACTGCGTTTTTGCCTTGGTACTAGATCGAAGATTAAAATATAAAAAATAATAGTTCACCCCCCCCCCCCCAGTGAATCCCCCAGGATTTTCCCCCAAATACTGCGTTACAGTCACAGGCTTGTGCCCCTACGCCACGCCAAATATTAGATTTGATAAATAAGAATGTGAGTTTCACAGGCGGCTACATAAATAAAATAGCAATATATGTACTGAAAATAGTAATTTGTATAAAATTGTAATTTAAAATAATATTTTGGCATATTTTTCTATATAATATTTATAAAATAATAAATTTTAGTATTACACATAATAGGTTATACGATTACACAAAATGAGCGAGCAAATGTATTTCCCATATATTTGCTACCTAATTTCTTGTAAATACTAAGCGTATTAGTTGCTAATATATTTATTTTATTATAGTACTTTATAGTATTTAAAACAATTTAAATAACAGTTTTATAACTTGATTTTTTTTTGTATAAAATATTTTTGGGCGCTGCGCTCTCATGAGGTGCACTTGGCGGATGAAACATTGCAGGCCTCAAAAGGGTTGGCAAGGGTCGCTGCAGACAAGCCTTCAATAGTGGACCCTGATGGGTTATAAAAATATTTAATAAAAATTACTGACCACTAGCCCGTTGAAACTACGTCGCGGAAGATTTTCGCTTTCAATCGCTCGCTCGTCTATGCTGATAGTTTTTATGGCACTTAGTTCAAGGCATTTACCTTATTATTATCATTATCTATTTAATTTTTGTAAAGAATAAATAAATACTAAACAATTTCGCCATTGAGATAATATTGTTTTGCGAAATAGAAGCAATGACATTCAAGACATGTACTTCAACCAATTATAGACAAGTAATCCTTATATTTTGTAAAAAATACATCGATACATTTGTATCGGTTATCGACTCCATCTGGATGCCATTCAATAGAAAATTTGTAGAAAAGAACGATTTATATTTAACTTTTCACATACATAAGCCTTTTATTTTTAGAAACAATATATATTAAGTGATAGAACTCATTGCTGCGTCAATCTCATAAGACAAAGACCAGACTGGGAAAATGAAATCCACTGAGAGACGTCCCATTGCGGCATATTGACGATATAATGTTTTATATCATAAAAAACAAACTAAATCTAATCTAATATTGTTTTATTTTTAGTCTTTCAACTATTTTTAGAGATCATAGATAAGACTTCATCTAACTTTAGGATGACCACAAAGGACAGGATCGGCGAAGGAAATTGGTTAAGTAAGTAATTGCCTTAGAGGATACAGAAAGTTTACGCGATTTTATATTTTATGGTATAGAAAATAATGTGGAAAATAGTGAATCATTAGATACTCATACTACATCATCGTATCCTTGTCTATAAATATACAGTAAGCCTTGTTACCATGTAATAAGGCATATATTGGTACTAAACATATTAGATTTTTTGTTGTGGATTGTGCAGAGTCTTGGATGGTTGTCAGGTTGTTTACACGTCTGAACATTCACGTATCGACTGTGTTAATTTTTTTAACAAGTTTTAATCGAGTTAATTTAATAGTTTTCATTGTATTTTAACTGAGTTGAAAATTATTTAAATTTAAAGTGCAAGTGAAATGATACAAGGATTAACCACAATCAACCATCAACTGGTTTGCTTCTAGATTTATTAAATAATTAAATATTTTTATTATTAAATATTTATTTAATAATAAAATGTCGATAAATACTGGATGGATCAACTTTAGAAATTAATTTATATTTTAATTTTTGCTTTAGACTTTACATATCTTCCCCAATTTTGTTGTTATAAAATAGTAAATATCGTAAAAAAGTATGAATGTACATTGTGCATACAGTACAATTAAAATATTTCCATGAAATTATATTTATATTTACTCATTTTTGGAACCCTAAAACTCAAACGAAAAAACTTCACATAGGCTAACTTTATTGTCTGACTGTACTTTATTGACTGACCATATATCAGGACCATTTATCTCAAGATCACGTAAAGATATCGACAGGACTACGATCCTTAAAAGCGCAGTAAAAATTCAGCTTTCAAGTCATCTCAATTAAAAAATACGATCGTTTGTGCATAGTTTTTGCTAGCTTAAATATAAAATTCGCCGCGTAATCAAAACCTACCCGTACAATATACATTTATGAAATCTAACATTACATGTCATTTATATCATCAAAATTATTTTAAATATAATAAGTATACGAGCAAAAAAGGAAATCAAAATTAATAAGGTACTTCCGGTTGACCTAGAATAATGAAATTGGGCAGCTAGCTTTTACAGGTATTTACAGTACTAGTTCAGGAAAAAATCTGAAAACTATGCTTTTTTGCAAATAAAATTTTTGGGGGCCACAATATTTTAACTTTGAAATCTACGTAATTATCTTTTAAATGTAATTTGACATCATCATAAGGAAAATGTTGAGTATAGAAGGCGATGACCAAATTGAAAGATGACGGGAACGAAGACATTACAATGCATACATAAATTTGATATTTTAAAACAACGATTACTAACATATTACGCTGTTTTTGGTAGATTAACTCATCTTTCTGTAATTTCATAGTTAAATTCAATTAGTCATGGTATTTCAAGAAGTATATTTCTTTTATTTATGTGTTAATTAATACATTTGCGGCGAGTCATATTAAATTACTTGCTGCATTATCTGATCTGAGAATCGTTCTCTCGTTTATATAATGAGAAAAAATAAATTACGTAAAATAAGATTTATTTTTAAATGTCTTTCATATTAGATGGCACATTTGTACAGTTTTGTACGCAATTACTGTTGGATCAATTCTTGCCCTAGGAAATGTTTGTGTTGAAAATATTTTAACTTTTAACTTAGGGCCCGTATTTATAAATGTTCTCAAATCTGAGATCGCTCTCAGGAAGGATCTCAGAGTTGAGAGTGGCTTATAAATAGTGGAATAGATTTCTGTCTAATACGCGACGTGAGATATAGCGTGCAGCTATAAAAATGCTTATCTCCGATTAGACAAAATACTGCATTAGGTCCCTAACAGTATATAATTGCTAAGGCCTTTTCACCATCTCTACCATTACGTAACCATTATTTAAAAAATTACGCTTTTTACCTAAAATTAAAATATTTACATAAAGAAGTAAGAACAAGTGTCTAGTTCACAGATTTTCCGAATTAATTTGATGAAACATACCTGGTCGATGGATTAACAGTTACAATATAACAATTTTAAGCGCTTTCCACATTAAATATACTATTCCTTACTAAAGAATTTTTCGATCAATTTTTGAAACATTGAGTGTTATTTACTGAATTACTTTGCAGACAGACTTTACTCGTCCGTGTCTTCTTATTCTTGCTTTTTCTTTACTATGTTTTGGTTTTCGCAAAGTATGAATAGTTGCGGTCATAAATGTCAACAACCTAACAATTTGTCACTGACAAATATAATAATATTTTGTATTTTATATAATTGAAATAGAAAATATTTTCTTTTATTTGTATGTATTAGCTATTGCTCATGTGCTTTCAGTACGATTAAAACGTTAATCAGCGTTGATCCAATTTTGATTATTCTCTATCTTTTCCCCAAGTGCTTATTAAATGCGATAGAAAATTGAAGTGTTATCATATTTACAGTAATTCAACCAAATCGCTGAATGGAGTAACTAGTTGAAATATTAAACTTTTTCTAGGGGATATATTTTTCTTTTTATTTTTTTGAGATATTTTAGTTCAATATTTTCGAATATACAAAACGTTATTTGATAGTTTCATATGATTCTTTCTTTAACTTTCCAAAAATTCAAGTTTCATTCAATTGATAAATTCAATATTTTTTATAAAATTAAAATATATATAGGTACATATTATATTACATACTATACGTACTTATGTCTGATTTAAGAGAAAAATAAATGATTAATATAAGAAAGACAAAAACATTAATAGAAAACTAACATTTACATTTCTCATAGTAGTATCATAAAATACATCATAAAAAATGTATACGTTGATCCATCCAACGTGAAACAAAAGCCAATTATCTGCAATTACGTTTTATCATTATCTACGCTTAATTGATATCAAATAAATATATCGGACAAGTAAATATTAAAGGCAATTATTGTATCTGTCACATTGAGGTTCATTGTGTTTAATTAAACATTGCAAGTCAGACTGTCGTTCACGCTACAATAGATCGATGTAAAATGGAAATAAAAGGAAATTAATTATTAAAGTGCTAATAACTTGAATTTAATCATAATGGCAGAAAAACAAGAATCTTCTAACAAAAGGGAAGAAAAACCATTAAATAAAGAAAAAGCGAAATTTAAGGATAAAGATTTCACAGAAAAGTTATGGCATATAAAAGACAACATCACCGTAGAACCGTTGCTAGCAGGTCTTATAGTACCAAGTGTGATATCGAGGTTTGCTATGGGAAATTTTAACTTGGACAAAGCGTGCAGAGTCAATCTTAATTTTTCATCAGAGATATGCGATGCTTTAGTCAAGAAGACCAGTAACAACTACTCACAATATGAAAAAGAGGTACAAACATTGATATCTTCTATAGATATTTGGAAGAGTATACTACACACTGCTCTGCCTTGCATCATAATCATGTTCTTGGGAGCTTGGAGTGACAGGACTGGGAAAAGAAAACTTTGCATTTTACTACCCATTATTGGCGAACTGGCAACATCTTTAAACAATTTGGTCAACGTTTACTTCTTCTATGAAATTCCAGTTCAAGTAACAGTATTTTTAGAGACTATATTTCCAGCAATGACAGGAGGCTGGGTGACGATGTTTCTAGGTGTTTTCAGTTACATTAGCGACATAACATCAGAGAAATCTCGCACATTTAGAGTTGGTTTAGTCAATTTTTGTATGACGGGTGGGTTGCCTATTGGTATTGGGATGAGCGGCATTTTACTTCAAAGAATGGGATATTATGGAATATTTTCTATGACAACTGCTTTATTCTGCGTTGTTCTTCTATATGGCTGTTTCTGCCTAAAGGAACCTGATGATTGGCTAAGGGACAAAGGATATCCTACTGTGAGTATATATTTTTTAAATTTAATTTTATTACTTATACTCTAGATATTTATAATGTTAAGTTTTAATAACTAAATCAATATCATAATTCAATTAACAATTTATCTTAGGTTTCTAGGCAATAGATCATGTACTATGTAAATATAATAATGTAGTGTTTAACATAGAAAATACTGACACGAGGGTTTCATATCTTATTTAACAAAGTCTAAACAATACCTATACGTTACCTTTATGTTTTATTAGGGCTATTAATATGAGGATTAGGCATGGAAAATTTATTATATCTTATTATTTTCTTAATGATATTGAGTGAATTGTATATATGGATGTATATTATGGAGACATCGTCGTCGTGTATAGTAGGATTAATCTATATTTAGATAGGTATAAAGTGGAGAATGAGAAGAATGGGTATTTCAATGAAGATCTTTTAAACCTACACTTGGAGTGGAACTCTCAGGCACTGCTCCAAACTGGGGGTGCTCACCGCATCATAGGGAGAGGCTCTATGATGCGGTGAGCACCCGTAAGGCGAATTCAAGGGATGCAAAGGAGTTTCTTCAAATTCTCTATTTGAACTAAATAAGAATTAGTTAACAACACATTTTAATTTACGAATTATTTTTAGTCATATATTAATAATTGCTATAGGCAGGCAATCTATAATTCGTAAAAATAATAGTACGATACAATTTAATGTCTTAAATGGTTAGATAAAAAATAATATTACCGGAAGATTAAGATTAGGAATTTTGTTTACAATCCATACGCCGTATGTACATAAGCATAATTATATTGTTTTAAATATATAATCGCCGTGGGGGGTGATTTTTTTTAAAATATACGATGTTAAAATGAAATGTTGAAATTTGAGTGTAATTTTTTTAATTCATCACTGTATTTTTATATCGTACTAGCGGACGCGCGCAGCTTCGCTTGCGTATTTAGAAGTGAATTCTAAAAATCCACGAAACATGTGTTCAATGAAATATTTTTAAGAGTCTAAATTTCAAATTTTATAAAAATCGGTGGCGATTTAAAGATTTTTCCATACAAACTCTCAACCCCTTATTTGCACCCTTAGGGGGTGAATTTTAGAAAACCATGAAACACATGTTCAATTAAATATTTTTAAGAGTCTAAATATCAAATTATATAAAAATCGGTGGCGATTTAAGAATTTTTCCATACAAACTTTCAACCCCTTATTTGCACCCTTAGGGGAAGAATTCTAGAAAACCATGAAACATATGTTCAATGAAATATTTTTAAGAGTCTAAATGTCAAATTTTATAAAAATCGGTGGCGATTTAAGAATTTCCCCATACAAACTTTCAACCCCTTATTTGGACCCTAAGGGGGTGAAGTCTAGAAAACCATGAAACATGTGTTTAATTATATACGTTTAAGAGTCTGAATTTCAAATTTTATAAAAATTGGTGACGATTTAAAAAAATCCTATACAAACTTTCAACCGCTTATTTGCACCCTTAGGAGGAGAATTCTAGAAAATGATGAAACATGTGTTCAATTAAATACTTTTAAAAATCTAAATTTCAACTTTTATAAAAATCGGTGCCGATTTAATTTTTTTTCCATACAAACTTTGAACCCCTATTTCACCCCTTTAGGGTTAAAATCTTTCAAAATCCCTTCTTAGTGGATGTCCAGATTACAAAAGTAAACTTTTGTCCAAATTTTACGTTTCTACGCACAGCGGTTACGGCTGTGCGTGCGTCTTACCTCAGTCAGTGAGGACAAGTCCTTTTATATATATAGATAATATATATTTTTTTATTTTCTCTATTAAGGATACGATAAAAGACGACACATTGACTTTTCCCATACAAAAATAGAGTACATAATTGAATAAAGTATCTTCTTATTTATTGCACTTATGATTAACAACTCAATGACTTTTATTAAGTAGTACTTCACTACACTGTGAAGTGGGGAACGGAGTGTCTTAACATTAGGTTCCCTCTGCCTACCTAAGGTAAGGGACCAATTTCAGGATATTAGGTCGACGGAAAGTACAACGTACAGCTTGCAGACATATTACCTAATTACGTATGAAATGAAATTACAAATATAAATTAGTATTTTTTTTCTATGTAATACCTATAAATATTCTATTTCTTTTTCTTATTTTGTAATATAAGTCCTCGCTTTGTGCCAAATTTGATAGCTTTAAATTTACGGGATGTAAGCTATTACTATAGGTTTTTATTATGCGGGAATATTCTTACAAAATCCAGCAAAACCCATACACAATTGTTTGCTTTTTTATTGTGTTGAATTATATGGCGGGGAAATAAAAATATTTAAATATAATTATTTTCTATAGTTCAGTCTCACTGCGCCACAAATAATATTTATATTATTTATCTCATCATTACTATTCATAGAGTTTAGTAAATGCGCCTGCGCCTATTGACTTTGACATCTACGTAATTATAGTAGTTAGAATGCATTGTGTAAAATTATATACCACAAGTATTTGATTCGGTTCCCAATAGGGGAATGAGAGGATACAATATCTCCAAAAAAGGGTAGAAAGTGTTAAACGAAGTATTTTAACACTAATTTATAAGAGAAATGGTATGGAAATGGCCAAATTGTAAGATTTAAAAACATACATTTTTTTATAATATTGAAACTCTAAAAAGTATGGCTCTACGCATACAATTAACCGCAACGCACATAATAACAATATGTCAAACACAAACGGCGGTAATGTTGGCACTTACGCGGTTTTATAACGACGCGACGTTATTACAACCGTACTGTGGTTTAGTTACGTGTAATTGTATACATGTTTATATATTTTCAGACGTAGATCAAACTTTACAGCGTACTCTCCGTTCTCCAATTTCCAACCAATGTCAAAATATTGCATGTTCAATGGTGGAACCCAACGCCATATTTTCTATTGCTAGAACGAAATATGAAAATAAAATATATAAATTATAATTTTAACATAATGTCTTTTTTCTCCGTCTGGTAAAAAAGCCTAGTCTCAAAGCGACGCCTACAAAATGATGGGAATGTATTATCTCTAAACGCAAGATATATTAAATTAAAAAATATATCTAAGATATAGTACTTAATAGATTAAATAGACTCATAAAAGATTATTTGATTTCAATGAGGCATATACAATTGTACACGTGTTTGTAAAATTTTTCAGAATAGCGGTAACCTACTAATTATAAATGTGAAAATTTGTGAGAATGAATGTTCGTTCCACTTCCACGTAAAAACTACTTAACGGGTTTTAGTAAAACTTTACAATAGTATAGATTATACATTAGAATAACATAGGCTACAATTTATATAAAGATTTTCTATAATATAACATTAAGTTTCATAATATAACATTAATTTAAGCGGTCGAAGCCGCGTGTGAGCTGCTAGTATAGTTATAAAACTGTAGTTAAAAAGGTATATTACGTGTTGTTAGGTTATTATACACTTATGTAAGTTATTAACAATTCTATTTATATTATTCATATTTTTCTTTAATTATTTTTTATGGTTTTTTTATTTATCTATCTATACTTATAATTATAACAACAACAGTAAAAACGGTGCGTCTGTACATTGAATATATTTAAATAATAATTGAGGGGGTTTTAGGAACAGTAATAGAACCAAAGTCCACAAAAAAAATGTTGTTTGTCTGTTTGTACGCGTTAATCTCCGGAAGTACTAGACGGATTTGAACGAAACTTTTTGTTACCTGAAGTGGAATCCTAGCAGCCCATCAAATCTCTAAGAGATATCTCTAATATAGCGTCTCAGTAAAAGTTGATCAACATAACAAGCTTTTTCTGTCCACATAATAAAAATGAAGATCTGGAGCAGCTAATATAGAACCCCAACAGCCCAGCTAAACCTTAAGAGATGAATATAATGGCTGAGCAATGGTTGTTCTGCGTTTTCAGTGTATTTGAATGCTTATTATAATATGTTTTCTAATACGTTTTCTTCTTTTAGTTAGCACTAGTTTAATTTTTCTTATTCAATATTAACATATTTCCTTACGTTTCAGATTGAACGTGACAACAGCAAGACTGTCTCGTTTTTCGACATAACACACGTAGTAGATACCGTTCAGGTAGCATACAGAAAGCGACCTTCGAACCGTCGATCCAAAGTTATATTAACTTTAGTTGCTTTGTTCATCTTGTACGGCCCATCTATGTGTAAGTTAAGGATTTTGTTTATGTAGTATGATTTTTTCTTTGAGTATTGAGTGGCGTAAGTAGTTTGCCTTGGTGCCAGAACGAAGAAATTAAAATATTAAGTATCTATTAATAATTGCTTCCCTCGAGTGGGGATCGAACCTGCAACCGTTGAGTTACCGTCACACTCTTGTGCCCTTGCACTACGATGTCCTCAAAAAAATTTAATCTAAGAAATTTAAAAAAAATATTTATTTTTGGCGTTGTTTTTATCAATTCAATATTCGATTATAAGTATGGTAATCTAATTGAAGCGGAGGTGAGACTTTTTTTATTTTAAGCGAAGATTTTGTTCGAATTTAACAAGGTGTAGGTTATTTTTGAAAGACATTTGTAACATACATGTATTTTAATTGTCTAGAAATATAAAAGCCAGCGCCGCCATTAATGCAATACCTTAAAAGATTGGAATCAAGAAACTTATTTCATCCAGAAATCGATTTGATTAAAAGAAAGTTTATTGTTTATTTTCAATTGTATAACAACAGTATTGTCTTTAGACCAGTAGCATGTTTACAAAACACTCTGCACTCGCATATCCAAGTAAACATTGCATTATAAAACAGTATTTACGTTCTAACTACATTGGAAGAAGAGTCACGAGGCGGTTGTAGATTCGATTTCCACTAAAGTAAATAATATAAATAAATCAGCTTCACGCAGTATCCCGCAGCAGGGTAGGCAGAGGGAACCTAGTGCTAAGATACTGCGTTTCCCACTTCCTACCGAAATTAACACAATAATTTGTTAATTGATAACAATAATTTACAATTCCATATCTATAAAATATCTAGCGTCCTACAAACGGATTTGTTATCAGCTAAACCTAATCGCAGTGATATATGTGTTAATAACAAATATTTATATATATAAATATTTTTTGTAACTTCAGGCTGTATCCTGCATATAGTACATAAAGAAATGCTTAATATTGTAAATATTTTTTTGTAGTTTTTCTGCTTCATTTCTTCGTGCTTCATCAAAAATTGGAAAAATGATATAATATTTGAGATCAAAAATTAATTATTTAGTATTATAAATATAGTACACCTCAACTATTCAATATTTGTTTGATTTATGTAAACGTTAATAATTCAAATGTATCTCTAAAAACTATAGATTTTAAATGTCTACAATACAGCACAAAATATTTTCATGTGCATATTAGTTTTTTCCTGTTAAAAACATAAGTTTGTAACACTTAATTGTACTAAAACCATTTATTATTCGTTCTCACATCGCTAGTCTCATTTCCTATTATTATTTCCAGCAGCTACGTTGCAAAAAATACAATATCACTGCCACGATAGTATATAATTTGTAATAAACACGCGTTAACTACGTGACATCTGTCTAACGAATTTAGCATCTACCTACTTTATTTATTTTTGTAAGTGGTCAGTGTATTCAACGTGACACTGGCAAAGTGTTTTTGTGCTCAACTGGCACGCTCGGAACGCCATAATATAAAGAACAGAACAGAACAGAACAGTGTATTCAGTGTCGCGCGTTTTTCCCGCATATAGCAAGGTAGGCAGAAGGAATATATATAGTGACAAGACACTTCATTCCCCACTTTCAACTCATTTTCGAAACATTTCATTTTACCAACATGACAGACGCAATAAAAATCATTTAAATCCCACGAGCAAGCGATGGTCCAAAGCCGGAACCATCGAGTTTACAGTCAGATGCCGTTTTACTGCGCTATGATTCTATCTATATCTATTTTAATATTTTTTAATGTATAAAGAATAAGGCTCCTAAATTTATTTCAATCAACATAAATAAATTGTGAAATCAACTTCACTCAGGGAAGTAAACTTCTATCATTACTCAGACACCGCCGCGTTAAGGTCCACCACTCGAAAAGCAATGTCTCGCATTGGACGGAAAAAGGAGTGTCTTAGCCACTAAATTCTCTCTGCCTACCCTGCCGTATGTGAAATAAAGAGTAAAGCTGAAAAAATGTTTTATACTCAGTGAGATTTGAAACCGAAACTATCACCTGTTTTCATAAATAACATAACTGCACGATCTTTAATTTTTCATTTCAAATAAATTGTATAAACCAAATTTCTTTTTTTTTCAGCCGAGCATATAATATTCTACTTGTTTGTAAGAACTCAACTAAGCTGGGACATGGTCAAGTACAGTCTCTTCACCAGCTACTCCATAATACTGCACTCGTTCGGTAAGTCAATGTTTAACTTAAAATAATATAACTGTGGATAAAATATGTAAGTTTAAATAAATACTTATTTTATATGTAAGTTTAAATAAATATTTATTATGTTTTTTTATGTTTCGCTATATAAATAAGACAATCATAAAAATTACATAATTAAAAACAGTGGTTGTGAGGTCCAATCGTATGCTATGGGAAAATATTATTCACATTAATTTATCGATAGATTTTTTCGTTAGATCATTCTTGTAAGCAAAAATATTTGTAAGTGTAACTTTAATTTATAGTTAACTTAATTCTGTTAAAGGAGAACAGAAAATCGAATATTTTTTTTCATCAAAAATTACTCGAAAAGGCCAATACGCGTAAAATTAAGCAATATGAGTCGGACGCCCATACCGAGAGTTCTGTACCAATTTCAGGATTATACATACGGACATATGCATTTATTTGGTATGGAATGAGCTAGAATTATGAGTTTGTAATGATTTTTTTCTATGAAATATCTTTAAGTATAAATTTTCACTATACGGATTTTTTGATTGACTTGACTTAGAAACTTGGTTTTTTCTGTGCTCCAAAGAACCGCAGACATATTTGATATTCATTCCAGTTTGATAGCTCCATGCAATTAATTATAGGGCTCCGTTTTTCCTTTTGGCTTACGGAATCCTAAAAACGAATATTATAAAAATAATCGTAGCCTTACATTATCCTTTTTAAGAATACCTACACAAAACTCGAAGGGAAATATGAATGTATTATAGACAAGGGAATTTTCTGTCAAAACTTTTCACAAAATTTTGTTTGCTTCGCAGAAGTGTACCGTTTTTGCCATCTCTTACTTTAAGGTGAGACTAAGAAAAAGTTATTGTTATAGTTAGTTTACCCAAAGGTAGGTAAGGTAAGTATACGTATCAAATAAATTTCTCAGTTGGGAAAACTAATATTTTCGAACATACCTATTTCGGCGTAGTGCAAAAGTTAAGAATTCTCTAATTGGATTCATAAAATTTATTTGGTATAGAGTTTAAAAACGTTTTACGATCGACACGTAAATAAATATACATTTTCAATACCAATTTTTATAAAAGATTTAGTGAGAGCAAATATCTAATCTTTTTCTTCATTGTCCTCCTCGTGCTGCCATGTGTTTCATTTGCTCCATGTCTTCTAATGTCCTTTTGAATATTTACAACCCACATAGTTTAAACTCTACTCTCAACACCTTTATTGTAGCCGTGAAAAGGCAATTTTTAACAATATAATTACAATGTCCGTATGAAACTTTGATTTTGATAATTTATAAGTTATAGGTGGTATCTTATACGGTCACTGCATACCCTGTTTGTGAGGTAATTCTTCCTGTCCTAAGCATATGTTCCAATAGTGTGCGGCTTCTGCTTGTACGTTATTTTAACTAACAAAAGCTCGCTGTATATCGTATAGTAATAATTATTTTTTTGCCCTTTTGCTCTAAGTTTTATTGGTATTTTGTAGTTTTAACACTCTAAGAAACCTATATGCCAGATTTTATCTTTTTCATCTGCATATTCTCAGCTGTGCATTGTCTGACAGTCAGTTACTCAGTAATTTCAAATTGATTACCAACTATTTTTTTCTAAGAAAATTATGGAAAACTTAAAAGTACACGTTACAAGAACGCTAATAAGAATGAAAAGCAACGCCTGTCGGATCGAGATTTTGATCAAAGCAGGAATAAGTGCGATTATACGGTTCGTCTCACATGAACAATGTACCGGCAAGTCGGATGCGACGTTCACTACGGCATTACTGCTCTACTTTGTATTTTGTACCTAACAAAAGTAAACTACAAGTTTTAATTTTATATTTAAGTATGTATTTTCTTTTATATTTAATGATGTAATAATTGGACACTAATGGTGTTTAATGTTATTATTTCTTTTTTAGTAAATATTGTGCTAATTAGTGAGTCTTTTTTCAAATTGATCCTTAATTTTGTATATAGGTACCTATCAGATTTTTTATAATAATAGAGACTAACTCGGATAATAATAACTTATAATACAAAAAAATACCCGCGATGCCAAATAACTTTAGAAAGGAAGTAAGTAAAGTATAATAGGTATAGAGAATAGACACATAAATAAATATCTAATAGAAATGTTTTGTTGAGTGATGAAAATGTACACTGAATTTAAATTGGCTAAAATATTATTTGTAATTTCAATTAATTTCAGTTGTGTCAAAATTGTATTTACAAAATGATAATTACTTTAAAATTTAATAATTAATACAAATTCTTGTCGATGTGACTTTCCCTATAAAATATTCACAAAATTGATTTGATATAAATAAATCTAGAGTTGTAACGACATAAAAAATCTATTCTAAACGTTTATTACTCTTGTTTTTTAAATAGATTATTGTAAATAGGAAAAACCACGTAGCCAGTACGTAGGAGCAAAACATTTCGTTCTATACCATAAATTATTTTCATTTTCCCGCTTTGGTAAGACAAACAGCGTTTAATTCCACCATTTAACACACAATACTCACAGCGGAAGTCGGAGTGTCTTACACTACATGTTCTCTACCTATACTGCTATATGTTGACGCTAAAATAAAATTATTTTTTTAGTAACTGTATGATATTTTATTACAGGAGCAATATTTTCAATAACTATACTGAGTCGGAAGCTGCAGATCGACGACTCGCTGCTCTGTCTTATTTCCGTCTCAAGCAAGTTCCTTGGCTCTATATGGACTGCATTCGTTAAAACCGATATTGAAATGTATCTAAGTAAGTATTTTTATTAAGCTGAACCATAATTTACATACTAAACATTTTGCTTACAGTTTTCCTTGCAGCTTCTTAAATTTATTACAGAGTCAAATAGATAATATTGACAAAAACAAAAACTCACATGAATAAATATATTTTACACATAATCGAACTTATTTTAACCACTTTTTTATATTATTAGCAACATTATTTATTATATTAAGGTAATTCTAATATTTTTATTACAGTTCCTTTAGCCGAGATTTTAAACGGAACAACAATAACGTCTTTACGCTCGATCATTTCAAAATTGGTGGACAAGCAGGAAACTGGTAAACCTATTATGTGTTCTATTCTTCTACAATACATGCAATTCACCCTACTTTGCAAGATAACTTTCAATTTCACATTTCTTGAATATTGTCTAATCCATGTCGTATTTTGTATAAGAAAATTTAAAATTACTTATATGCTTTTTTTAGCTTATATAACTTTTGACCAGATTCGTCCAGATATGAAATCAAGTAAAAAATTCTATATTTTTTTCCCCTGAGTGGTCTTTAAAATTCCGAATGTGTGAACAGAGTGTTCAAACACTAAGTTAGAACAGAAGATCTACGATATGAAAGAAATATGTAAAACAAAAAAATATATCTTTATTTTCAGCGAAAGTCAATTCGTTGTTCTCATTAACGGAGACGCTGGCATCACTTGTCTTCCAGCCTTTCTACTCCTGGTTATATATGAGAACGTTGCACGTTCTTCCAGGAACTGTATTTCTCACAAGTGCATCTTTTATTGTTCCTGCATCTTTCATACTTGGGTGAGTTTTAATGATATTTTTGATATCTAATCTAGTTTTAATGATATTATTGTATGAGTTCTATATATTATTAATAGTGATGTTCTTTTCTATTTGTCTTTCGTGAATACTGCACTACAAAATAAAAATTGTTCTGATCAGGAAAAAAAAGAATATAAGCACTTCATTCTTTAGGTTACTCCAAATGGATGGGATTATATCCATTATCGTTGAACTAGGATTACATAGGGTTGAATTAAGTGAAAATATTTAAAATCTAAATCTATCTTTAAATAATTAAAAACTTGATGATGCAAGCATTCCAAATAGATGGTATAAACATTTTCGAATTAGCTTATTTATCGTAAACAGAATACGGATAAAGGATAAATGAATTACAATTTATCGGTCAATGCCACATTTAAATGCATTTTTACTAACAATAACAATTCTCTTGTTGTTGCAATCTTTATAGAGTATCAGATTTTGATAAGATTTTGTTGTTGAACTTTTATTCACAAAGAACAACATTAAATGTAACGTCCATTGGACTTTATAATACATACTGATTTGATTGTCATTTTCCTTTTTTTGGTGGATAAAATCGATTTATATCAAACAATAGCAATACAAACGCGGTTTCGCTCGCTTACACTTATTATTATATTGTTACCAATTAGACGAAATCTATAAATAAATTGTATATTATTTTTATTATATATTTTGATATATGAACTATATTACTATAAAGTTCCATCTAAATCCGTCCAGTAGTTTTTGCGCGAAAGTGGAACAAATATACTTGCACATTGTGCACAATTATTTATGTATGTATAATTGTATACATTTATTTGCTATGCGAAGAATTTTAATAACTTTGTATATGTAATTATTGGATATCTCCTCTTTTCCGTTACCGAGCAAATGAGTGACAAGCAATGAAGAGCCGATATCGTGAATGGAAAAATCTATGAAATATAGGGTCGTTGACGAACTTAGGGAAGCGATAAGAAAGGATTTATACCTACTACAACGGAAAAAAAACGGAATTTTACTTTTCACTGTCTATGCTTACCAAATTTTAACAGGCGCATGGCACATCCTATCCTATCCTATATCTTATAAAACAAACTAGCTTTTCGTGTCTGTCTGTTGTTTCTAACTCTTCTTCTTCTAAACCACCCAACGGATTTTTATGCGGTTTTCACCATTAGGTCGAGTATTTTTCGTAGAAGGTTTATATATAGTTTATTATTTGTACATTCTTATGTAAATTAACATAAATACGATAAATATGTATAAAGTCCTACCCGTTGAGACACTTTCGCGCATGCGCTGCTTTAATGGTAAGTACTACATGAAAAAAATGTACTGGAGTATAAATACCTCTTAATAAGATCTACAAAAAAGTCCGCGAGAGCATATTCGTATCTTTTAAGAATAACGTGTAATGATCATTTTTCTGTCTAAAAATAATAATTTCAATATATTTTTTAATGTGAGTCTAATTTTTCCATAATGGTATTAATCCTTATCCTTTAAAATACTTTATTAAATTTCTACGTTAAACGAAGACAAAATTTCCTTTTAACACTATTTCGAAATTGCGAATAGTTTTAGAGAAAAACGCATTTAACTGTTACCACATCACGCCGTTGACACATCAGCTGTATGTTACTCAAGTTTCACTTATCCCTTACTCTCAGCATATAAATAAGTATATTAGTTACGTTGGCCATTTAATGTAGACCAACACTGTCTTTTACTGTTTTTCATCTTAATCAGTACTTTAGAAGTTGTTACAATATCAAAAAATACCGCGCCCCGCGACGTTTTGCTTATACAAGCGCGTCCGCCGCGCCGCCTGCCTTATACGCATCGGTGGTTCAGTGGTAGAATCCTCGCCTGCCACGTGGGCGGCCCGGGTTTGATTCCTGACCGATGCATTCTATTTAATTTTCCTCACAGGCAGCCACATAGTGCTTGCTTTTCATCAGGGACAGAATACCCTCTTCAGCATTAACCACAAGCTCGAAAATAAACCGGCCTGCCTCTATAGCAACGAAGACTTAGATGCGTTTGCACGTATTGGATAATTGGAGTTGAATGCATTATTTCAGCGTGATATATTTGGTTTCATATTTTTTGTACTAGTTATTAGTAGATAGGTTTTTGTTTATAATTTATCCCGTTTAAAAATAGTCATTTAACTATATTTTAATAAGTACTTGAAAAGATTAGTAGCACTGATTTAAAATTACGGTACCTACTAAAAAATCCTTGCTGTGTAAAACAATTGGAAAATCCATATTGAAACTACGAAAATGCGGGTTGCATTAGGGTTTAATTAATTTTCACATTATCTTAAGTGCTTTGCAAATATACATTATATGAATAATCCAGTAGTAAAAGCGGGCGAAGCCGCAAGAGGGTCGCTAGTGTTCTTATAAAAATAATTAAGATGTTTTAAAAAAATCTTTATTTTTAATTTAAAAATGGTGATTTCAGAATGTTCTATGTGCAACACAGACGAGAATTGAAAAAAGCTAGAAAGAAGGCATTAGAAGCGGAAGAAAAGAAAGAAAATGAGGCAAATAATGTGGAGAAATTACAATTTCCTGAACCTCCAGTGGATTCTACAAATTTATAATTTTAAGAATTTTAAAGACTGATTGTATACGAAATATTTAATAATTTTTAATTTTAAGGTATGATTGGGTAATTTTATTGTAATTTTACCGTATAAACATATTATGATATTTAATGTGCAATAAAAATATATTTATATTTTAAGAAATATTCGCTTAGAAGAAATTGTTACAATTCCCTAGTGTAGATATGCTAGATTCTAATAAAATCTAAGCACTTAAAACTACCTTAAGTAAGACATTGAGTATTACAATTTGTTTAGGTATATATTTTCTCTAGCTATTATATCCTGCCCTCATGTTTCAAAAATAAGTCGAATAATTTACTTACTGCTAGGTTTTAAAAGAAACGCATACCTTTAATAACTGTTAATAATACAATTGATCGATATTATATAATGTATATAAAAATGCCTTAAACACTTTATTAATTCACATTCATTTTCTTATTAAATTAAAGTATTTTTCATATATTTTTGGTTTGTATGCCTATTTTTTTAACATATATTGATATATACCACTAACAAAATTTGTTCAACCTATTTGATTTTTTGGTAAGGCACCACTGCCCTAATTCTTATAGATTAGCTGGTCTAGAGTTGTACATAAGATGTTCCTGATCTTCGATTTTCATATGTGAATAAAAAGTAAACAGATACCACTAGACGGTATCTCAAAAGGAAAAAATGGTACCCTTATAGGATCACTTTCTCGTCCATCCCTCTGTCAAGACCCTTTTTCTCAGGAACGAGTGGAGGTATCTAGGTGTAATTTATGTTAAAAGCTCAGGTCTATTGTCTATTGGAGCTGTGAAAAATCAAACTTCTAAGCCAACACAATCGAGAGATACAGCCGTTTATGCCGAAAATTTTCGAAACTCGCAAGGAAACAAAAATCTACAAACCTAAATATATAGTGTAAGCATGATGCCACTTGCTTGGCCTAAATCGATATACGAGTATACTGCTTTTTGACAACCAACCTATGCTTCTTGTACTCGTAACCTGAAGACTCTGTAGATTTTCTCTCTGATTTTTATTAACAACGGCCGTAAATAAATATATTAACATATTAAATTTTGAAGGGCTCTCCTTTGAAGTTGCTGATTTTCACATCCAAGTGAGGCCCTTTCAGAGGTAGAGCCATATAAAAAGATATATCTCTGTCTGGGAGGATGATTGAGCCATAGGATTGGTCTGGGTGCTTATGAGGGATCTTGAAATAGTCCGTTAATAATATATGTTAAATTAAAGCTACTAGTTTAAAGTGATTAATACAAATTTATTAAGCCACTATAAATTGGTAACTGTTGTAGTCACTACTATAAATACGGATGACAGGTATACCGTACACACCTGGCTCACCTTGTGATATGATATCGAATTACGATAGATAATTAATACAAAAGATATCCAAATATTTTTATAATTCTTTATTTTTAGGAAACACTGATTTCAATAGAATAGATATACACTTTAACGAAACTGTTTTAAATTAGTAATTTTAAGATCAGCAATGATTAAAATATTTTATTCTACATTATTAATTAAAGGCGATTAATTATTTTCAGCGGTAGGATGAAGACATCGTTGGTTGCTGCAGTGAAAAATCCCTCTTCTGTATCCTTAAATCTTGTGTTTCTGTTCTTCGACTGCCAATCACCTTATTGTCCACTATCCAATATTAGTGCTTGAAGTTCTGATCGGATCGGGTGACCCTATTAGTGTAGTCACACTAAGAAAAACCGATTTTTTTTTATTTAACAAAACACATCAGCTTACTTCTATAAAAATAGTTTTAATTTAATTTTTAATGGAACAGATAAATAAAGAACATTTTCCGATAGATAATTAGCTTCCTGTTAGGATCAGCTTCACGTCGTATCCTGCACACAGCAGGGTAGGCTGGGGGAACCTAGTGTTAAGACACTCCGTTGCCCACTTTCCTTATAGAAGATAAGACATAAGACTGGATATCAGTCGCGGAAATTTTTTTGCTTATTACACAATATAACAATTTCTAAATGTTTATCTATTGCTAAAGTTAGATAAGGCTGGATTAAAAATAATTGTTATTGCCATTAATATTGACAGAAAACAAGGTATGGCAGCTTCAAACTTCCACGTTCAGATCAGGGGTCAATACTATCTTACAGTATTGACCCCTACTATAGACGATTTTTTTCTCTCTGTGAGGATATTCTCCCTTTTGCTAGTAGGTAGTTTAGGTAGGCCTTAAATTCCGTCAATTTTTTAAGGGATCGCCAAGAATTTGAAGGATTTTATCCGCCAATTGTACGTATGTACGTACTCGTACATAGGGGCATATAGACCTTGAATTGCAGTGAAGATGTTAATCTTAATGTTCAATAAAATACTATTTAAATCTTTAATTTTAAATAATCAACATCACCTCTCAATACCCATCTATCCACCCAATTTTAATAATTTTACATATATGACGGCGCGTTGCTATGTATTAGTTTTAATTATAATTTCGCAATTATTATATTTCGATTTTTATTGATTTATGTAATGGATTATATTAGAATAATATTTAAAATGGAGCGGGTAACCCCGAATAGGGTAGTAGGTGTAGCCACGAATAATAGCGGATGTCATTAGTTGACAGCTATGGCGTGAGATGTTCGCCAACTAACCTATTGGCTCCTAATCTATTGTAATTTGGTTAATCTTGTGAGATTTATTGTAAAACTGTTACGTAAACGAGTAATAAGACATTGTGGAATATAAGTGTAAATTTTATTTAAACATCTCTGTTGCTTCAACGCCCACAAATGAATAGTAACAGCCAAGACCGCTTCGAGGCCCCTTTCTGATGATTCTACATATATATATAATATTAAAACACTCATTTATAAAAATACAATCTACAGACTTTACACCCGCAAAGTATTTGTTTAATCTTTTACTTACCATATACATGAAAATTTTTCAAATTAATAAAACAATCTTTTACAGTACATACGTACGTATAAATACGTTTCGTATTCCCGTGTAAACAAAACAATAAGAAAGATACAATTATCTATAGTCAATTCGATGTAGCAATATCAGTTCACAAGCCTTTATCAAATTTGACTTGTAATATGTTTAACAGTTAGCACAAAGTAAAATGAAACGACACATAGGAGATTAATGAACCTTATCAGATATGAGGAATAGGTGGGTTCAATGTTAGAAAGACACGATTAATGATATTAATATATGACTGGATTATTCGGCATTCTTTAGTAATTGTTTAATTTTTTACCAAAAACCATGTGCTTATTGCCTTAGTGCTTATATAAAAAGGACGATTAAATCCAATTGAATATGCCTTCTGAAGGGCATAATCGTGTCGCAAATGAAAACGAAAATGAAGAATTTAGAGAAACTGATCCGTTACGTGAAAATGTGGAAGAACAAAAAGAAGAAACTAAAAGAACCTTCAGGGAAACATGCTGTTACGTCGTGAAAAATATTACCGTGGAACCGACGATGTTCTTTTTTATACTAGCGATAGTTTTAGGAGTGTTGACATCACAGAACCTAAACCTAGAGAAAGCTTGCCGAGTAAATTTAAATTTCACAACAGAAATTTGTGACGCTCTAAAACTACAAACTCTAGAAGAAGGCAACGTATATGAAAGAGATGTACAGAAACTCGTTGCAAGGGCTATGACATGGAAAACCTATATCACAGCAACACTGCCATGTGTTTTAGCCCTATTCATAGGATCATGGGCTGACAGAACTGGCTATAGAAAAATATTTATTGTAATAGCTATAGCAGGACAAATACTTAACAGTGTCAACGGTATCTTAAACTACTATTTTTTCTATCAGCTTCCTTTAGAAGTATTTGTCTTTACTGACGCCATTATTGATGGTATAAGTGGTTCGTGGTGTGTTTGCTTCTTAACTTTGTTTTCATATATAAGTGCCATAACTACCGATGAGAATAGAACATTTAGAATGGGTCTCATCAACTTTAGTTTAACAGTAGGCTTTCCTGTGGGCATGGGAACCAGTGGAATATTATTTAAGACTATAGGCTTCTATGGATGTTATGGCATAGTAGCGGGATTGAATTTTATAAATTTATTGTACAATATTTTCATTTTAAAGGATCCTCCACGGACGCCAGAACAAGAGACAGTAAGTAACTAATATTATTTAAAAAAAAAACAATCTTTTCTTACTTTAAAGTATAATAGAGAACACATATTAAAAAAAAATGCATATAAAAATTTACAGATTAAATATAAAAATATATGTTATTCTAAATTTATAAAAAATATTACTTTAAAAGGTTTAATTCACATTTTTTTACTATAAACAAAGTCAGTTGCTATAGTATTAATTTTATCAAAGCTAGTAATTGATAATTTAGCGAATCCACGTATCGATCACTCATTGATATGATGACGTGATCTATTTAATTTTCGACATTTTAATATACATGAATATTTAGTATACAGGTATGTTATTATAATTTTCTAGTGTTTGTACACTAGGTTAGATGTTTACTAGATTATCTTCGTCAAGTCTTAAATATAAAAATACGAGGCCGTCGTCGTAGCGCAAGAGTGCGACTGTAAACGTGACGGTTATAGGTTCAATTCCGACTCGGGGGTTGAGATATTTGATTGGCGTTCAGCTCCACTACTCAACACGTAATGCCTCAAGAATTCGGTGGAAAGTAGGGAACCGAGGTGTCATAATGTAACCAGAGAAAATATGAGATATAGCACTTATAGATATATGAAATATTTAGTGGTAAGTCGCATATGCTCATATCTCAAGAACTACTTAATCGATTTTGATGAAACTTGGAGTGTTTCTTAAGTTAGAATATACCTCAAGCCCATGTAGATCATCATATTAGAATATTCGTCTTTTTTGAAATCAATTAATAATGCATATTTAAAATAATATTTTTTAAATATAAGCACATTAAATTTTAGCACGTAGGTAAAGGTGCATCCCACTACCTAAGATTGTTTTTCGATCTCACTAATATAAAAGAAACTATACAAGTGGTATTCAAGAAGGGCGCGAATAACAGACGTTTTCGTATCTGCACCTTTCTAGTGGTAGTGAGCATTTTGTTCGGACCAATGCATGGTAAGTGTTTTTTTTATTATTGTGTTATATTTTTTTCAGATTCCGTAAAAAATATTTAATGTTATTTTCAACAGCTTTACTTATTTGGTCTATTGATTAAAAAATAATTTAAATCCCGTTTAATCAAATCAATTCAACAATTCGATTTTTTTTTCGTTCAATTTTCCATGTTACTAAACTATTTACGAAATAATTTATATATCTTGTTTTTTTTTTTGCTTAGCTTGTAGCGAGTAGTACGTATAAATAATTCATTTCTGCGGAGGGAGATCGAACCTGGAACAATCAAAAATATACATACATAGAGTCATGATGGTTGAATTAAATTAAATTTTCAGGTGAACTATCGATAATGTATATATCTACGAGGTACAGATTCAACTGGGACGCATTGAAGTTCAGTATATTTCAAGCATATAATTTCGTGACACACACATTTGGTAAGTTCTTTAATCTTGTTCAATAGATGAACTTTTTGTGTGGATAAAGCTGTTTCATATATATTATTACTAGTGGACCCGAACGCGGCTACGCCCGCTTATTTATGAAATTATTTTCAGTTTTCAATAGAGAGATGCGTTAAGCAAGCTCATTTTGGGCGACGTTTTCTAACAACAAACTTTGCAAATCGTTGCTTAGCAACGGTCGCATAGCGAAGGTTGTTATTAATATGACGGAATAAATTGCATGTCAAATTAATAAGTATTTTTATATATTGATATACATCGAAAATATTACAAATATGAGAAAAAAAAGTATCCTATGTTCATCCCGAGACCCTCAAGTATCTCTACATGAGTATTTTATCACAATTACATTAGCGGTTTGGGCCTGATTGCGTAAAAGACAAACAGACAGACAGACAGAGTTACTTTCGAATTTATAATATAGGCATGGATAATTAAAAGATAGAAGCAGAACCGTTATAGGATCACTATATTGTCCGTTTGTCAAGACAAATGGACTTCTTTCAAGATCGCGTGGATGTATCACACTGAAATTAATATCATATATTCAGATCTATGGTCCCTTGAACAATGAGAGCAAAATTCCAGCTTCTAAGTGAACGCAATCAAAAGATACGATGAATATTTATTCATCGATTTTGATGCGTTTTGTATAATACTGTTGAAATTTTTTTTTAAGAGCATAACATATTGACACTTGTGCCTTACTTATTTTAGTCCCAAAATATTATTATATTGCATTAGAATATATATTTTTTTTATAATTAACTTAATCATTTTCAGGAACTATCTTCTCCATTTTGGTGTTTAGTAAATATTTGAAATGGCATGACTCTGTTCTGGGAATAATATCAACTGTAAGCAAGATTATGGCTTCCTTTGTATACTGCTTTGCACCAAACGAAAGGATATTTTATATTGGTAAGTTTGATATTTAAATTGTTAAAATACTTTAAATTTTACAGCCCAACTGTTCTGCTTTGTACTGGTCTGCGTTCGTGATTTTTTTTCTCAGTATAGATCAATAGTAGGCCTTTTGTATAATGTAAAAATATGGGCTTGTAAATCTTAGACATAATATGAAAACAAAAATTTAAAAAAAATACTGGTGGTTTTTTTTCCAGAAGTAATTTTAGAAACGACTATTTTAAAAACTACTAGTATAGAATAATTTCTGAAAGTTTCATAGGCATGCAAGTTGTTATTCTTATCACAAGAATTGTCTACATTTAAATCGATTTTTACATATTTACATAAGTGTTTGCATTTTTTACCAATGTACTACATATAATCAGATGAAATCATCTACCTTTTTATAATTTGTCCAATGAGGATAAAGTTCAATTTTCAAAACATCCCTTACATAATATCGGTGCAATTGAATAGATATACTAAGAGAACTTGTATATTTGTTTTTGCTACAACTACGTTACTCAAGCTATCTTGTTGACAGAAAACACGTAATTGAATGGAAAATAATAATTATATTTAATTAATCTTATACGTACATGTATGTGTATATGTGAAAGAAACTATAATGTGTGAATAATATTTTGATAAGCATTAAAAAATACTTCCTGTTTTAATTTAAGAATAATTTTTACTTGTTCCATTCTTGTTGTATTATGATAATGGCTTTGTTTGAGTATTTTTAGATACTTTGATATTTAATCAGTTTTACAGTTTTACTCTGAAACATTAATTAGTGTTTAAATTTAAATAGGCGCCAGTTGTGGCATAGGGACAAGTGTACCTGTAAAACCGACTGGTTGTGGGTTCGATCCTCACTCGATGAAATATTTATATTTCCATTTCTTTGCTCTGGTGTCGAGATACAGCTTGGCGTTGAGTTCTTCCACTTAACACGCAATGCCTCCAGAATTCGGTAGAAAGTGGGGCTTGTGTCTTAAAACTAGGTTCCCTCTGCCTACCCTACTGTGTGCGTGATACAACGTGAAGCTGAAACATGTAAATAAGTTTATTATTATAATTTTTTGTTACATATTTAACAAAATTAATATATTATTCCATTTTGTTACAGCACCATTAGTCGACATTTTGAATGGGACATCATTACTGGCTTTGAGGTCTATCGTATCAAAATTGGTGGCAGCGAATGAATTTGGTAACACTAGCATGTTTTTTAGTAGAACAGAAACCTAAGGCTTACTTTATGGTCATTCTTTTTAGGTCATATAGCAGGGTAGGCAGAGGGAACCTAGTGTTAAGACATGCCATACCCCACTTTCCGCCGAATTTTTGAGACATTTTGTGTTGAGTGGTTGACGAAATAAAAATATAAATAAATAAAATTTCATTCCCCCGAGTGGGATTTGAACTGACTGGCTGGACGACAGCTTCAAGTCCTACGGAAGAGCTGTATATATAGATAATATATGTAAATATAAATAAACCTATACTGTATTTTACAGAGGCCCGTCGTGACGTCGTTATGGGTTCGATTCCTCGTGGAAATTAAATATTTAATATTTTCATATTTCTAAGTACATGTAACGTTGATCCTATTTAAGAGGAAATGCCCAGTCAGTA
Organism: Heliconius numata; assembly: GCA_016802625.1. Classification (NCBI taxonomy): domain Eukaryota; kingdom Metazoa; phylum Arthropoda; class Insecta; order Lepidoptera; family Nymphalidae; genus Heliconius; species Heliconius numata. The sequence goes on from JAEBDU010013172.1 coordinate 1,727,933, forward strand.
ATATTAATAACGTGTGTAAAATAAGAAATTAGGTCAGGTCACATACGAGTAAGTTATCCTGCACGTTATTTCTCATGAATATTGTTATGCGTCACCAAATATTTGGTATTCTAATTTCTATGGAGCAGCACATAAATTACTTCTTTTACTCTTCAATTTACGTTTCATTTGTTTTGTATTCCGATGCATCTCTCGTATACAGTACGATAGGCAGAGAGAAAATAGGTTCAAAACACTCTGTTGTCCTATTTTTGATTATCTGAGTAATATTTGATTTTGTTACATTCCTTTTGTTCGCCTCACGCTGTATTCAGGTTATAGCAGAATAGGCAAAAGATGCCTTAACACCTAGTGTTAAGATATTCCGTTCTCCAGGCACCGTCGCCAATAATCGAGACTTTACCGCCGCCAATATTAGAGACATTATCGCCGCCAATTTTCGAGACATTACATTTTGAGTGGCAGGACTCGTTGCTGCGCTCTTTGCCCCGAGTGTCCTCCCAAGAGGGAATTGAACTTACAACTATGGCATTTACAATACAGATTCCATGCCGCTGCGCGGTTTTTTTGCTTTAAACTAATTAATAGATTGATACGTCGAGGCTAGTTGTGACTCAGAGGCACAAGCTTGTGACTGTAAACGTAACAGGTAGTGGGTTCGATTCCCATCCGAGGTAATTAAATATTTAAAACTTTCCTTTCTTCGCTCTTGTGTCGAGTCACAGCGCGGCGTTGAGTTCCGGCACACAACACGCATTGTCTCCAGAATTCAGCGGAATGTGAAGAGCGGAGTGTCTTAACAGTAAACGTCTTCTACCTACGCTGCTGTGCAGTGCTAAGGTGAAAAAAAAGATTGCTACATACCTACCGATCTGATTTCGAATGCGTTACTATTTTTTTTACCATTCTTCATCTTCGTTACTAGCATCTCATGCAGTTATACATATATTGCGCAACAATATTATTTTTTATTAATATATATTTTTAAATATTTTATGAATAATATAATATTTGATAAAAAGTAAACGTAAATACTACACTAGTAAAGTAGCATATTACGAGAGTTACTGATCTAATGGTAATATAACGTAGTAAAGATAGTCTTCACAAATAAAAGGCGAGTCTTAGCCAAAGTAAACCGCGAGAGTGTCGTTGTATTAAGGAAAAAGTATTACATACTTATCTTGTATACTTATAATATTTTTTTAATATTTATTATGATTTTATTTTTTTAAAACTCGTAATTTTTTTATAATATGCTATATTTTAGGGAATTAAGCAATAAAAATTACGTTATCATTGTGCAGTAGTAAAGCGTATGACTATAAACACGATAGTTCAGGGTTGTGATTGAAGCTCTTCTTAAATTTTACCAAAATTAAGAAGAGCCGTTTCTGGTAACCAGCAGCGTTGAGTTCCGCCACTCAATATGGCAATGTCTCCAGAATTCTGAGGAAAGTGGGGAGCGGATAGGAAGTGTCTTATTAATGGGAACGTACATGTTAACACTAGGTTTCCTGCAGGTTTCCTCTATCCTTAGCAGGGTTGCTATGTGTGGGATACATAATAAAGCCAACAAATAATTAGAATCGTAGACTCGAAATAAATTAGCTACAAATAAATTTACCTTGACCATCGATATATTACTTAATTATATATTTTTAATAAAAACAAATAATTCATGCAATTAAAGTAATACTTGTCTAATCTCTTTTCGTTATATATCCACTATAATATTACAGAATAATACCTATGTTTAATTAACAAGAGAATTATACTAAATACTAGTGGACCCGAACGCGGCTACGCCCGCTTGAACTATAAGAATATTTATTAAATATATTTATGAAATTATTTACAGTTTTCAATAGAGAGATGCGTTAAGCAAGCTTATTTTGGGTGACGTTTTCTAACAACAAACTTTGCAAATCGTTGCTTAGCAACGACGGTTGTTATTGACATGGCGGAATAAATTGTATGTCAAATTAATAAATATTTTAATATATTGGTATATATCGAAAATATTACAAATATGAGAAAAAAAAAGTATCCTATGTTCATCCCGGGACCCTCATCGCGACCCTGATCGCGTAAAAGACAAACAGACAGACAGACAGACAGACAGAGTTACTTTCGAATTTATAATATAGGTATGGATAATGTAGAATTTAAATGCGACAGCCGTGTGACTGTTAATCGCGCTGGTTGCGATTTCGATTCCCACTTGGGGAAATAAAATATTATATACCTACATTTCTTCGCTCTAACTACGCTACCAAGGCAAAGTGCGGCGTTAAGTTCCACTAACAGTAGGTTCCATCTGCCTGCCCTGCTATATACGGGATACAGCGCGAAGCTGAAGAAAAAAGAAATAAAATATATGTCAAAAATTGATAAAAAAGAAAGTTGAAGAGACTTTTAAAGTATTTTTTTTTTGTTTTACAGGAAAAGTGAATTCCATATTTGCGTTAACTGAAAATCTAATGCCTTTGGTGTACGTTCCTCTGTACACAAAGATGTATGTGGCAACTATGGACGTGCTGCCTGGCGCTGTGTTCCTGCTGGGATCAGCCATGACGCTGCCAGCTGTAGTTGTTTTCATGTAAGCAAACACTTTAACTCTAGATGCTCATGGAAAAATACCATCCACGAAGTATAAATAGTACAAGTGCAAGTCATGAATTATATATAATACAACTATTATTCTATTTTATTATTCATATTATTTACTTAAGATAATTTTATTATCTATTTCAATGCACATATACATTAACTCGTGTATGCCTTATTATCAACAGATTGCTGTTTTGGGAACATCTAAGGAATCAGGCGAGATCGAAGAAGGAAAAGAGTATTGAATTATCAGAACAGTGATTTAAAAATATACACAATTTTACGACACCAAAGTATACAAGCAATCCCGCTCATGCGGAACAAATGATATCAAACGGAACATGAAAGAGTAGACGAGTTTAAGCATATTTCACGGCTTGCTACTCCATGAATCACTAGAATAATCTTTTATAAAAATAAGCTAGCTAATGTTAATCTTTGAAATAAACTTATAAATGTGAAATAATTATGTTTTATTTACAATAAGTATCCTATACTATTTTTAATACAAATAAATATTCTTAGCTAAAAGTATCCTTATCAATAAGTCTGACGACTTTATAAATATTGACCTCACTTGTTGTAAAAGTAATCATAGTATAAATATATGTAATTCAGTTAATTCTATTATTTATTAGAGATTGAGGCTTCTAGATGGTGTGAAATCTGTGCAATGTGAACAGTGCGTGAGTTTTCCTAAGTGGGTTAAGTCTAACGCGAAATTTGGTTTTGTGAAAATGGCGGAATCTGAAAATACTAAATCAGCCAATCAAGTTGATATGCATGAAATGAACAAAGATGAACCAAATGAAACAGCTCCGCTGAAACCTAATGACAGCAGCATAAATAATAAAAGCACAAAGAAAAAACTTACTTTTTCAGAAAAAATTAAGTTAATTAAAAATAATATAACAGTAGAACCAATTATGGCTTGTTACATAATGCCAAGTATCTTAGCATCGCTGGCCACACAAAATTTGAATCTAGAAAAAGTTTGTCTGGTAAATCTTAAGTTCGGAAAAGAAGTCTGTGACGCTTTGAAGTCAAGGCAAACGGCAAATTACACAGAGTATGAAGAACAAGTGCAAACATACACTGCTGAAATTCAAGCATGGAAGAATGTGGTCCAAACGGCTATTCCTGTTATGATAATATTATTTGTTGGGGCTTGGAGTGATAAAACTGGAAGAAGAAAGATTTGCATATTATTGCCAATAGTTGGGGAGTTCCTGACTTGTATAGGTTTCATTCTAAATACGTACTTTTTTTACGAGCTTCCAGCCGAAGTTGCAGCTTTAACCGAAAGTATATTTCCAGCTATTACTGGTGGTTGGTTTACGAACTTTATAGGTGTTTTTAGTTACATAGGTGATATAACATCTGTTGAAGATAGAACTTTTAGAGTAGGCTTAGTAAATCTTTTCATGTCACTCGGCTACCCAATAGGCAGTGCTCTTAGTGGAGTCCTACTTAGTTGGATAGGTTACTACGGAGTATTTTCTCTATCAGCTAGTCTTTACTTATTTAGTCTTATATATGGTTATTTATGTTTAGAAGATCCTAAAAAGAAAGTTGTTAAAAGAGTAAGTATTATGACACGTACATTTCTTTAAATAAATGTTATTTTAGAAAATATTGGATCAAAGGCCAGTCGTGGTGCAGAGGCACAACCATGACAAGTTGTGGGTTCGGTTCCCACTCGAAGAAATGAAATATTTTATATTTTCATTTTCTGGTTCTGGTAACGAGGCAATACGCGTCGTCCCTCCATTCAACACGCAATGCCTCCAGAACTCGGCGGAAAGTGGGGAACAGAAATGTCTTAATGGGAACGACGTGTGTTAAGACTAGGTCCAAGTTCGATCAGCCTACCCTACTATGTGCGGCACAAAGCGTGAAGCGGCAAAATAATAAAAAAAATATTGAATCAACGTATTTACGATAACTTCAAATAAATGTATGAACTTTTATTAGTTAGAAAATAATATTTGCAGAAACATAGCGGATGTTTTGGCTTCATAAGGGAATTCTTTGATGTCGCTCTCGTCATGGAAACCTTTAAAGTGGCCTTCAAGAAGGGCCCGGGTAACAGAAGGCTGCGAGTCTGCCTTTTACTTACATGTGTGTGTGTTGTATTCGGTCCCTTACAAGGTAAATATTGATAAATAATTAATGATAATAATATATTTCAGCTAATATAAATTTCGTATAAAAATATTTCGGGCTTTTTCAGGAGAATTTACAATTATGTATTTATTTACGAGATTCAGATTTAACTGGGACGAAGTTATGTTCAGCATGTGGTCGACGTACAGTATTGTCACGAATTTAATAGGTAAGCAAAGTTTAATAAATTTCATATTATCCTATCCTATCCTATCCTATATCTTATAAAACAAAGTCGCTTTTCGTGTCTGTCTGAACTTTCTAACTCTTCTTCTTCTAAACCACCCAACGGATTTTTATGCGGTTTTCACCATTAGGTCGAGTATTTCTCAGGGAAGGTTTATATATAGTTTATTATTTGTACATTCTTATGTAAATTAACATAAATACGATAAATGTGTATAAAGTCCTACCCGTTGAGACACTTTCGCGCATGCGCTGCTTTAATGGTAAGTACTACATGAAAATAATGTACTGGAGTATTGTTCCTCTCAATAAGGTCTACAAAAAAGTCCGCGACAGCATATTCGTATTTTTTAAGGATAACGTGTAGTGATCACATTTCTGTCTAAAAATTGTAATTTCAATATATTTTTTATTGTGAGGGATATTTTTCCATAATGGTATTAATCCTTATCCTTTAAAATACTTTATTAAATTTCTACGTTAAACGAAGATAAAATTTGCTTTTTACACAATTTCGAAATTGCGAATAGTTTTAGAGAAAAACGCATTTAATTGTTAACACATCATGCCGTTTACACATCAGCTGTATCGAGTCAAGTTTTACTTATCCCTTACTCTCAGCATATAAATAAGTATATTAGTTACGTTGGCCATTTAATATAGATCAAAACTGTCTTTTGTTTTTCATTTTAATAAGTACTTTAGAAGTTGTTACAATATCAAAACATCCTTGCTGCGAAACGCGCCCCGCGACTTTTTGCTTATACAAGCGCGTCATGAGCAGTCATCGGTGGCTCAGTGGTAGAATGTTCGCCTGCCACGCGGGCGGCCCGGGTTCGATTCCCGGCCGATGCATTCTATTTAATTTTCCTCACAGGCAGCCACGTCGTGCCTACCCAACCGGTGTTTTAACAGCATTAACCAGAAGCTCAAAAAAAAACCCGCCTGCCTCTATAGCGAAGAAGATTTAGATTGTGTTATTTATTTGTGTTTATTTTAAAACAATTTCAAAATCCTTATTGGAATTACGAAAATGCGGGTTGCATTAGGGTTTAATTTTAATTAATTTTCACATTATCTTAAGTGCTTTGCAAACATACAATATATGAATAATTCAGTAGTTAAGGCGGGCGAAGCCGCGAGCAGGTCGCTAGTATCTTATAAAACAAAGTCGCTTTTCGTGTCTGTCTGAACTTTCTAACTCTTCTTCTTCTAAACCACCCAGCGGATTTTTATGCGGTTTTCACCATTAGGTCGAGTATTTCTCAGGGA
>JAEBDU010013172.1:1736235-1805435 GCA_016802625.1 Heliconius numata
TATATATATATATATATATATATATATATATATATATATATATATATGTTATATTATATTATTTTTAGTAATTTTGTGGTTTGCGTATTTTAACTTAAGTTATGAAAAGTTAAAATTTTCTACAAATATACCATAAATACTATAGTGTCTACAGACACGCTTTAGGCTTTATACCTCCCCTGTTTGGGTAAGATTTCCTCTGCTTACCCTATTAAGGGTCTTAGCTTACCCTTCGTAGGGTAAGTAGAGAAAATCTATTATTAAGACACTGTTACCGGTCTGACAAGACAAACAATAGCTTTGAGTTCCGCCAATCAATATATAATTGTCTCGAAACCGGGCGGATAGTGAAAATAATAAATCAATTCCAAATATTAAAACAATATCACACGCATACAAATGAAATTGATAATTTTATTTTTTGACCTCGGTTAAAATATAGATATAAATTTTTAAGAATTAATATTTCTTAAAATATTTCTTATATTTTATACAACATTGTTATTTGCTAAAGAATTTAATATTAAAATTAAGCTTTTGTTGCAGCGCCATTGCTCGAGATTCTAAATGGTACATCGTTTATTGCTATGCGGTCGATTGCGACGAAACTCGTCAGTGGAGAGGAATTTGGTAAATATAATTGTACTTAAAAACTATTTATATATAGAGAGCCATCAAAGAAGATTTCGCTGGCAAATTAAAGGATTAAACTAATAAATCAAACAATTTAAATTGTTCTGGAACAATATTCTACTACAATAGCAATGTAGATATACAAGTGGAAAAGGCAGCTCTCCTTTTACTGAAACTGCATATAGGGTAAAATATTTCAAACCCAAAACATAAGAAATTAATCAAGGTACCTCAACAGTTTGGACGTAGGATTTTTTTTCATTTCACGATTTTTATCCATTCTGTATTTAGTGTGACGCACACATACGTGTGCGACGTTGCTGTTTTGACAGGTAAGTGTGTGCGTGCTTATGTTATACTTTACAAATGGCGTTTTATTTTAAAACGATAATTTTATTATTTGTTTTGTTTGAAAAAATAACTTTTTCATTTTCGGGAATTATTTTTTTTCTGAATTATATTAGGCTTTTATAGAGTAGTTAAAACTGTGGTTTCATTTAAAGTGGTGTTGACAATTCCACCCTGTCACCCATAATGAAATCCTTAAAATATCAACATCTATATTATATACAAAAAATGTGTGCACAAGATTTTTATCACAATGTCATAGCGAGGAAATGAAAACAATTCATTCTTCCAAGTGGAGTCGAACCGACAATCATTGTCAACTATTAGAGCGCTGACCTCTAAAAACGATACTTAAATATACATACATACGTTATTTGTTTTTTGTTCAAAGGTAAAGTAAATTCTCTATTTGGACTGGCGGAAGCAATGACGCCGATAGTATACGGGCCGCTATACTCACGGACGTATGTGGCCACGTTGAATATACTCCCCGGGGCGGTGTTCCTGCTCGGTGCACTGCTTACCGTGCCAGCTGTAATTATATTGGGGTGAGACTACTATTATATTTTAGTTATTATTTGTTTCTTTTAATGTAGTATGTAGTAGTTGTAATGTTAGTAGAATATAGAGAAAGAAATCTTGAGAAAAACAATAACTTCATAAGGAACTTTTAGGGCGGTAATCGAGTGTTCTATTTCCACTCTTGTGAATGAATTATTTTTGTCTTCTCTTCCCGGTTCCACTCTCTTACAAGGTCTAATACAAGGTCCCCTTTGTCTACCTTGCATTCAATTCTTTACTGCATGTAGCATTATACACCGTTATTAAATATTTTTTTATTGCTGTTTAACATTATTCACATAAATATGACTTCATACAAATTTTATTTCTTTAAGATTTTATTCGATCTGTAAAAATAATTATAGAAAACATTACAATAATTAATAAAAATGTGCTTTGGGCATTCTTAGAATTATAATATTTTAAATAGCATTCTTATTAATTCTAAGTAATAATATTATTGTTTACAGTTGGTTGTACTTCGAGCATAGAAAAGACAGGAAAATTGTATCAAATCCCAGCTAGGTGCGAAAAATTAGAGAAAATAGTGTGATGTACAATTAAGAAATGTATTTTATAGAAACATGAATACCTAATAGAAAAAAACACAAAATATTTAAGTATTTTGTATATTCTGATCATACATTAGTCGGTCTCGTGGGGTTCCATACAAATTTCACGTTCCGAGTATTTGTATAAGTACTAAGGTATAAATTGTAATAGGTGACAAACTTAAACGAGAAGTACTGCGTGCATAAACAATTAAATAGCCATTTATACATTTCGTTGACTTAGAAGATGTTTTTTTCTGAGCTTCAAGGGATTGTAGACAAGACCTAACATATATATATATATTTTAATGTGCTCATCTTATTATTGTAACAAAATGTATAAATGTAACATACTTTATACTAACGTAAATTTTGTAAATTATGTACGTTTTTATTCATTTTATTTAAAATTTTATAAAAAAAAGAATAAAATATATAATACATTTTATTTTACTTCCCCCATTTCCAGTTTTAACCGACTTCGTTTGTCAAAAAGGAGGAGGTCCTATATTCGTTAACTATATTGTTTCTTTTTTTGTCGGTTGATTTCTCCATAATTTGTGAACCGATTTTAATTGATTCTTTATTTTAAAAAATAACATACTTTTCCATTTTTACCATTACCACCAAATGATAATTGATAATGGAATCCTATGCGGGATCCAGCGTGAAGCTGAAAAACACACATGCAGCATACAACAAACATGCATTTGTATTGTGGTTACAGGTGATGATTTTAATACATGTTCCTATAGTAATATTTCTAAACAGATACAGTAGGAGGCACACAGTCTTAAGCCTTCGGCAGATTTAAAAAGGGTATATATATGTAAAGGCTTAACTTCCCTTGTAAAGATTGAATTCAAAATTATTGCAAATTTAATAAAAGTTAAAACTCCAACTGCGTCTCTTTTATACATTTTATCTTAAAATGTATATTTCATTCTGTATAATTATATTAGCAAAGCTTAATTATTATGCCTCCACGCACTCTGTAGAGTTGTTAGCTCAAGTCTTATTGACACGTCTGGTAACAATGTTTGAAGTACAATATAAAATACAATATAGATATTTACAGCGATTTATATGGGTGTTGTGATATTTTTAACCGACTTCTGTAAGAAAAGGAGGTTATCAATTCGACTGTGTTTTTTTTATGTTTGTTACCTCATAACTTTTGGCTGGGTGAACCGATTTTATTTTTTTTTTTGTTTGAAAGGTAAAGCTTCCCGAATGCTACAACACCTTTACTACAATATGTAATTACTAAGCCTGTTTGTTTTACTTGGCACCGACTTCAAAATTATAAAATCTTTGTATAATTATTTTTCACTTTTTAGTTTGTTGTTAGAAGTCGGTTTTTCTTTTTGTTAAAAAATAATTTATGTTATATTGAAATGTTTAGGATGATGTAAAAATTGTAGTTACACAAGTTTTTTTTCTGTTTTTCTGCCTATTTTTCTATTTGTATAGTGTACACTGACATTCTTGCAACGAATTTTTACAATTTTTTTAGGCTTTGTAGATATAATTGATTTTGAACACAAGCATGATAGACATTATTTATGCTTACATATAATAAAAATTAAGGTCCAGAACAACCTTTATAAGCAACAAACCACACTAAATTGGTTACAGTAATAAAAAAATGCTTAGCAAAATAGTAAAAAAAAAATTGACAGTCACCAGTCACCACCAGACAAAGCTGATCAATCTTCATCAAAAATTACTACCTGCTAATGTTCCTACAACGGTACACTTAAGTAAAGAGAGAGAAATAGAGAAAGAGATACTTCTAAAGGATTTTATAGGACATTATACATCTACATAGTAAATGTAGATCTGTAGAAATGCTCATTAAGCGTCTGCGACGGACGTCTTGCTTCATAATCCAAGGATTATGGAATACTAGACTGTTTGTACGACTCCGGTTTGAAAGAAAAGTGGGAGATTTCGGAATGTTCATTTTCTAAGAGAAATTATTTATTAACGTTTTGACGCCGGAAGATTAAAATCTAGTATTTAAATCATCATTATCATGTCAACTTTTCGGCGCCAATTGTTGGACATAGGCCTGCCCTAAGGATCTCCATGTCAATTTATCCTGCTACATCTTACATTTAAGTCTACACCCACCGGCTTCCTGCGATCTTGAGCTTATCATCGGTCCACCTGGTGGTGACGTGGCCTGCCCACCGAGCGTAGACGAATGAAAACTAATTGGCGATTACAAATGACGGAATGGTGAATATTACGTAAAATTATTTCATAATTGAATGTAAACTTTACACACTTATAGAATACTTAAGCATTCTGTGTGTGCCCCACATTAATTTCCGTCCCGGAAGTAACTTAAAAATTAAAATATTCGTTTCACCTAAGCAATAACTACAACATAGATTTGAATAGAAGCTGACATAATTATTTGTCCAAAGAAGGGTCCATATTCAACGTATCTTTTATCTCGGAAAAGGCAAAGCCTTCTGAGAGGTATGCCATAGTGGCTTTGTATGAAAATTCTCTTTGTGCTTCGCTATGACTTTTGATGTACATATATCGATAACATTTTTATTTAATGTTTTTAAATGTTATAATTGCCTAGAGATTGTTACATTTTGATAGTAGTGGTTATTTTAAAAAAAATTAACAATAAAGGTAATGAAGCTTGAAATAAATAAATAGAGATATAGCTTAACCAACTTGTTATTTCTTCAAGTTTTATTTCATCCAGCAATTAAAAAAAAAATTAAATTATTTTATTATTTTATATTCATATTTTTTACAACGTACAGTGAGTGAGAGTTTTTGATGTCTTAAGTTTGTACAAAAATGATTTGTAAAGATCTTTAATATTTTTTTAAGCACAGCTCATATTATTCCGCGACATCTAAGCCTTATATAACCTGGAAAAAAAGTCAGATGAGTTACAAGCAATATTAAAAAAAATGAAAGTTCTTCCATATAGCATAACACCATTGAAAGTATACCGCACGGGCAAAGCCGCAACTAAAAACTAGTTTCTAGTATAAATCTAGCAAATCTAAAATTTGATAAACACGAGCGATCAATTGTATAGTATCAATATTGTCACATCACATGTACGCTGGCTGTCGCTAAAATTACGATCTACAATGCAAATAGCGGTGCATTTTAATGATAACAGAGTGCATTAGCTGCAGCAAATATTCAGTGAAATATACAATTAGTCACGTTACGGCCGTTTATTTGATAATTTGTTTAAACAAATTTTAATTATTGATTTGTTTTACATGATTTTATGTTTAATTTTATTTGTTTTTCTATTTATTGTTTTGTTTGGTAAATGGGTAATAAACATTTGAGGATATTCCCGAGTCTGGTTCATACTAAGTTATTCTAGGTGCTGGCATCTAATCAATAAGGTTTTCTAAAATATTCCGATGCTCAGTGTTTTCAACTAAAATTTCTTATACAATCTAAATCATATAATTACTGTAATTTTAAATTATTTTCAAAACTAACTTTAATAAAATAAATAATACGTACACATTAATTTTACTTTATCTTATTTGTTATATTCTCTCACCCTTTATCTTTAAAATAATTTCCACTGGAATTCGTTATAAAATAACGAGTGGGTACAACGACACACCACCCCGGGTACCACACGACACTAAACCTCCACTAGGTATTTTGCTTTATTAATTTTAAGGCATCATTATAGCTCCCCTTTTAATTACGTTTAGTGAATAAGCGAAAATTACCTTTTGTTTTATTCGAAAAGCTCTTTATGTTAGGCGACTCGCGAGTTAATGAGGTTTTCAAAATTTAAAGACAGTTTTGAAAATAATTAACGATCTCTGCTGACTTGTGCGCGGTTTTGTTCGTGGGTGTGTTTATATAACGCCGTGTCATTCATTACTCATCACATGTCTTTGGGGAAGTAGGGGAGTGTTAGACTGGTGTGGTTTTACTTTTTTTTAGCTTTACGCTTTATCTCGTATACAGGAGAGTACGCCGTGGGATCCTAGTGTTAAAACATCGCGCGCTTTGCGTATGAAGTGGTGGAGCTTAACGCCGAACTTTGTTTTGTTAGCAAAGCGAAGAAATAAATTAATTATTTCTCCCGAGTGAAAAACCACTGTCGCAATCAGACGTAATTAGTGAAGAGAATAACTTAGAAGAGAATGTGTTTATTATACTTAATAATTCCCTCAGGCTATTTCATTATCTGTGGACATCAACATCTACAAGCCATTAGAGAAACGTGTGTTATCTGCATTTATTTTAATATTTAAAAAATTTACTTCTCATTCATATAAATTAAGTTTTAATAGAATTTCATCGTCGTGAGATTCCATCGACCAACACATAGTATATTCTAACTTTCAATTTCACAAAACTTTAAACAAGTAGGTCGAGAGGTTAAAAAATCTGTCAAAAATATTATCCAAACAAAAACATTATAAAATAATTACAGTACCTATACAAGCTATTTCAACTTAATATCCAATCTGAATTCACCCTAAGGGTTCCAAAGAAAACTTCGTTTGAATTGAGTTTAAATATTAATTTAATATAATATAATTAACCAAACCTTAAATATTATTACGCAATGTTTGTATTCAGTTATTTGCCAGACTTGTCCAACATTTACAGTTTTCAAAGTATAAGAAATAAGCGTAAGCAAGGTTTTTATTTATTCGAAATGCCTCGATGATATTGCGTGAAATTCAACGCCGCGATTTGTCTTGTCAGCAGAGCAACGAAATTAATACGGCCTCAAATATTATATTGAATTCACAAAAGGTTACACGTTACAGAACAATGTCAAGAGGCCAGTTGTGGCGCAAGGGCACAATTTTGTGAACCTAAACGCAACTGATTGTGGCTCTATGAAATGAAATATTTATTCGTGTTGAGTGGCGGAACTCAACGCCGCGCTTTGCCTTAACACCACAGCGAAAATTTATTAAATACACGTATACTCAGATTCACCAAAGATTTATTAACTCTTTGAAGACGAGAAATTGGGTGTATCAAAGTTACGAAATTTTGAATTCTGCCGAAGAAACGGAAAACGAAGAGTTTTGCCACAAAATTTTCTCTGCCTTCCCAGCGGTTCTATCCCAAGAAAAACATGTTTTTAAAATATTTTTTTAATTTTAAAAAACATGAAACAATTTTATATTTAACCTTATGCCATAGATATTGCTAATGAGAGTTACGAAGTTTACCAGACCGCTGCAGGTAGAGAAATTAAAAATATATTTCACTTTTTATGATCAAGTTTAGCTATATTTGTTTTTATACTTAATTACAGCAATTAACCCGAAGGAAAAGCATCTAGTTTTTAAACTCATTAATGTACCTGTTTCAGAACAAAATTGTAAGTTCTAAAGTTTTCTATATTGAAACTAATGATAAGAAATGTTCTGTGAATTGAGACCGTCGTAGCGCAATGTGCAACTGTAAACGCAACGGTTTGGGGGTTCGACTCCTACTCGAACTCAAGGGTTGAAATATTTATAAAATTAATTTTCTCGCTCTGGTAACGAGGCAAAACGCAGCATCGAGTTCCGCCACTCAATCTGCAATACCTCAAGAATTCGTAGGAAAGTGGAGAAAGGAGTCTCTTAACAATAGGAAATGTTTGAAAATGAAAAAAGATATGAAATGTTTTATAGTTGTTGACTATTTCAAAATATAATGTGTTGAGTTATTAGATTTAATCAATTCTAATGAATTAAAAAACACATTGCAAGCATTGAAAACCTTGGGTAGCGAAACCAAACGCCGCGCTTTACCTCTTTTACTAAAGCAAAGAAATGAAAAGATTTAATATCTCATTCTCCCGAGTGGGTATCGCACTTACAACCTTGTCGCTAAGGTTACACCCTTGTGCCACTGGGCCACAAGGACCATGTGTATACATATATAAATAATAGAAATAAATTATAATATAAAATTCTGTAGTTATCCAAGTTCTTCGTACCGTGCAAAACATTCAAATTTATAATTCAAGCCATTATTTAGATTTAGGCAAATCAGCAAAACATTGCTTTTCACTTACACTCGACCCGTTTGTCACAAGTTTTTGGAAGTTTCAGGCACTTTATGTAGTGACGGAAGCGATAGATTTTTAATTACTCCTTATATATTAATAAAAAAGTTTAAGTAAATAATAGGGTAGTGGATTCAAATCTTATTGTGGAAGTTTTTTTAGTTTATTAATACAGTTTAGATTTCAGGAAAATGTAATATAATATTCTTACACAGAATTTATAACAATGTTTGTAATATTCTATTCTATAGTTATTCCTTCCTACAATTCACAGGTAGTATTTTCGACGTGTATATACACACGTGCTGTATGTTTATTTTAGTGTTACCAAATATTCCATATGTCAAGGTTTTGCTATCAGTATTTTCTGATTTTATTTTTAATAGTAGCTAGAAAAATATCTATTTTTTTGAACACCTTTTAAATATTTATTAGTTTTTTGTATCTACTTATTCGGGCTTACCTTCACCTGAGGCAAAAAGTGCCAAAGAAATAGACATACATACATACAGCCAAAAATTATTACCCTCCTTTAGACGCAGTCGGATAAAAAATTGTTAATTTACTGATGTTTATAACAAATATTATGTTAAGAAATAGAAGACTAAAAACGAGTTTTAATGTTTTAAGTGTAAAATAACACTTACAGAAAATTGGAAATATTTGATCCTAATTGGCGTATAAGTTAAAAATCCTTTTCTATTTTAATAGTATAGTACAAAGGCTTTTCAGCTAATGAGGGGATTACTGGCGATGCCAACCGCGCTGCTTTATTGCGAATTACTGAACTAATCTCTAAATTTATTAATAGCTCTGCCTGCTGACGCTTAAATAGAATCGGAAAACCACAACAGATCTCATATGTCGGTACTAATAACCCCAAAAACCTGCACATTTTTTAAATATTGGACAAAAAGATAATAAATTGAAATTCAAAATATTCTCTATTATTGAAATAGAATTTTTCAAGCACTTTTGAATCGTTGAATTATCATAAAGCCACCGCACCGTCTCGAAAGGCAGTTCTGCTGAGAAGAGCCCGCAAGAACTCTATATTTGTTATTTTTTAAAATAAAAGTAAAAATTTATTGCCTAATATAAAAATACAATGGCAGCTATCCCGCATTAATTTTAAATTATCTTACATCCATACATTTTCATCATTTAAATATAAATTAAAAATAAAATATTATTTACTATTTCTGCCCATTTTCCCATTTTCCGCCGAATTCTAGAGGCATTGCGTGTTGAGTAGCGGAACTCAACGTGCTGGTGTCTTATCAGAGCGTGGAAATGAAAATAACTGTAGCCAATCCCACTATCACTCTATAACTATATCTTAACATATTATAGCATAGCTCATGATAAAGGCACCTTACTTACGAAGCAATTATTTTCCATACTCTTCGGTGGAATTAATTAACTCGCATTCCACATTATTACTGATTAATTATGTCTTTAATTTTAAATCAGTTTAAATTACGGTTCAGGTTCATTACAAGAATATGACTGGAGTTATAACAATTATATATACATAAACATTGTTTAATGTTAAAAATATTATACTAAATATTTATATTTACTTATATTTATATTATATACCTATAGCATTATTCTTTAATATCCACTTTTCACATTCATGGATGTCACTGAGGAGAACTACTTAAGACGACGTCATTCTACAATACATTTTTAGTAATTATAATTTAAAAATGGTTGACTAAAGTACTTCATAGGGAAATAAGGCTATTAAAAACATAAAAAACTGAACAAATTAACGGCGGACAGGCGCTAGAGCATATTTCCGTGGCTTATAAAGCACCTCCGGTCTTGCTACTTCTTCATCCGCTTACCTGTTTATAGCGTTTTTCAAACGAGAATTTCCTTTAGTTATGCTAACCAAGCGGTTGTGGTGGTTTTAAATTCTTTGCGGATTTTTAGTCTTAAGTATTATTAAAATCTTTGATTTTTGCGATTATTTTATTCTATAGTTACATTTTTATTATATGTATAGGTGAAGAAACAGTTGAAGATTTATCAAAATAGAAGCAATGTCTTGGGAAGGCGTTGGAAAGAGTGTTTTAACACTAAGTGCTGTTTGCCTGCCTATGCAGAATTATTTATTTAATCTTTGGTAGAGTTGTCAAAAACACGAGCAATAATATACTTTATACAATTTCCAAAGCAACGAGTACATGCTTGAGTTGTTTCATATTCAGTAATTTTAGCAGAACGCTTTTAAACTTACAGTTTTATGAAGCCCCAGAGCTGTTTACAGTCTCTGACTTAACCATGAAATACTTTATAGTAATATCTATTCTTCGAAATGAAGTCGCTATTCTCATGTTAATAGTTTTTTTTTTCTTTTATATTTGTACCTCTGCTATGAATATTTTTTTCGAATATGGTTTCTATCGATTTAATAAGGTATATATGCACTTTGATTCTATTTATAATCTTAGACTTGTATTGTATACTGTTACAAGACAAAAGACACAAGACAAGACGACAAGACATTCAACACTTAATGTCTTGAAAATTGTGGAACGGAGTGTCTTAACACTAGGTTCCGTCTGCCTAATCGGCTATATAAGGATATAGGAATACACTTAACGTTCTATATCGGAACACAGATATGAAGCTAAAAAATATATTATTTGTCAGCAGTTGAAAACACAGCTTGACAGAATGTGCTTAAATTGTCAGAGCTTTCTGTCGTCACTAGACGTATCGTTGTTTACACGATTTGCATTCGATTTATACGGCCGGCTGTATGTGCACAGTGAAATTTTGATTTTTTTTGCACCACTTTTATGTGTTTTTGTTATTATTAACATAAATAATATAATAAAAACTATTTCTACAATATTTTTCTTTCGTTATCCCTATAGCAATAATTGTGAATCTTAAAATGGACACGACGGTAATGGATCCGATTCCCACTAAGAAAATGATATATTTAATATTTTCATTTTCTCGCTGTAGTATCGAATCAAGGCACATCGTTGAGTTCCGCCTCTCAGCACGTAATGCCTCAATAATTAACAGGGAACGAAGTGTCTTAACACTAGGTTCCCTGATACCCTCTATATACAATGTCATGTGCGGTATACAACGGCAAGCTAAAAAAAAGATTTAAGTTTTATCCGCCATATCAGGAAAGGCAGACATGAATGATATTTTTATATCGTTCTAATAACATTATAACGAAAATCTAATAGGAAAATTAACGCTATGGAGTATTTTCCATCTTAAAACACAACAAACAAAACACGTATGCAACTGAATTTTGGTTATGGAGAACGTTCGAAACAGCTGACGTTAACAAAAGCTTGACCTCGTATCGTATATTGAATTTTCGAATAAATAGAAGTACATGACGATCGCTTCAATCTTTTTAGTTTGCTATACCAAAATACAAACTCTTGTAAACTTGTTTCTTTTTCAGGTTTTTATTGGACATTAGATGGACAAAGAAAATTTGACAGTCCCTTACATAAATATTGTGTTTTTTTAAATATAAAGCGCTGTTGGCAGAAGGAACCCTGGAATCTAATGTTAGGACACATGTTCCCATTAAGACTTCCATTCCCCACTTTCCACCGAATGCTCGAAGCATTTCGTGTAGCGGAATATATTTCCTAATAAAGCGAAGCCTCCTGACTTCGCCCACCAATTGCCGCTCGCTCCAACGCTGTACATAATGATAAAATATATATTTTTTTGAAGACATTGTTTTTTATTTTTAACACTTCCGACATTGCATTCTCATTCATCCACACTTTGTCATTCGACATCCATCATCCATCACCGATCACCCATCATTATTATCGTCATTCGTAACACTACCATATAAATTAAACAAAACTTTTTAGTGTATTTTATACAAAAGTAATTCAATAAAAAAAATCTTTGTTATAATTTAAAATTTAAATTATAAATAATTGTATTATGAATAAGAGACAAAAACAACAAAAACAATTTATTGATGACAACTCCTTTTATTAATAACTTTATAAGTCAACGAAGAGTATTCTAAAACATTTTATAACTAACTAGTGGGCCCGGACGCGGCTACGCCCGCGAAAATATAAGCCTAAATAATTAAAATAAGTTAAAAAATGATAATAATAAGTGGAGATTAATTATTAGAAAAAATATCTGAGTAACCAAAATGAACAAACAAAAGAAGTAAAAGTAACTAAAGGAAATTCTTAATATTAGAAAAAGTACCTAAAATTTACCGTGCGCGCGTACCAAACATTTTTCTTTATTAAATAATTATTAATTTTTGCGAACAATATTAAATAAAATCCCAAATGATTAAAATTACGATATTTTAAGTGTATAACATCAGTATAGATAACCGAACTGAGATAAATTAATTATAAGCAGCAAATAATTACATAAAAATTAACAGTAATTCGAAAATATATAAAAATTTACAAAACCATCAAAGTCATCTGCCCGTTTGCGTCGGTCATACTATACCACTCGTAGGCTAGGTCATTTCGAATCAGTGACATCTCCTTAATTATTTATTAGAATGTTACACAGTAAACTATAATTTCCATCAAGATGAAATGCTAAAAGTGACTCTTATATTTATTTTCATAAGGATGAATATCAAATTATAGAAATCATCTAATTTTTGTTACTACAAATTGTTATACTACTACTTGTATACAAATCTATATCGGCGCGCGCCATGTATGCATTAAGCAAACTCATTTTGGGTGACGTTTTCTTAAAACGACAAACTTTGCAAATCGTTGCTTAGCAACGGCGGTTGTCATAAACATGGCGGAATAAATTGCATGTCAAATTAATAAGTATTTTAATATGTTGATATATATCGAAAATATTACAAATATGAGAAAAAAAAGTATCCTATGTTCATCCCGAGACCCTCAAGTATCTCTATATGTGTATTTTATCACAATAGAATTAGCGGTTTGGCCCTGATTGCGTAAAAGACAGAC
Organism: Heliconius numata; assembly: GCA_016802625.1. NCBI lineage: Eukaryota > Metazoa > Arthropoda > Insecta > Lepidoptera > Nymphalidae > Heliconius > Heliconius numata. The sequence goes on from JAEBDU010013172.1 coordinate 1,749,354, forward strand.
AGACAGACAGACAGACAGACAGACAGACAGACAGACAGAGTTACTTTCGAATTTATAATATAGGTATGGATTTACCGTTTAATACTTATTTATATACAAGGTTTTTTTATATATAAAAATTAAATCAGTTTTACGCTGTATCCCGCACACAGTAAGGTAGACAGAAGAATTCTAGTGCTAAGACACTCCGTTCTCCATTTTCCGGGCAATTCTGGAAGCATTGCATGTTGAGTGGGGGAACTCAACGCCGCGTTTTGCCTCGATATCAGAGCGGAGAAATGAAAATATAAATGTAAACAAGAATTTCATTTCCTCAAGTGGGGATCGAACCTACAGCCAGTCGTATTTACAGTCACATACTAGTGCCACTGGGCCACGACGGGCCTCCTTTTTTTTATATATTTACATAAATTAATATAAAACTAAGCAGGCGCTAGCGTGTCTGTAGCGGTCGGTATGGACGGAATATTAAGGCGTTTCTCTCTAGCATCTTTCTTATGTTGCTTGTAGAACCACCTGTGAAATAAAAATATATATGTTTTATTTAAAAAGATCAAACATAAATTTGATCTAGATTTTGATTTCATTTAGATTACTAAATAAGCACATAATTTCAACAAATTTCAACCTTAGTAGATAGAGATTCCTTTTTTCTCTCTACGCTTCCGTAGAGTGCTTAATTATTTCTTAATATATTACACACGAATTTTAAAAAGTTGCTTCACATATTTTCCCGCGCAGCACGACAATCAAACCTAGGATTAGAAAATTCCTTCCCTACTTACTAGACATCGCGTGTTGAGTGGCAGAACTCAACGCTGCGCTTACAATACAACATTATGCTGCGATACGTTGTTATAGCAGTGCAAAATATAATTAAATAGCAAAAAAACAATATTTTACTTACAAAAATATACCAAACGCCGGTATAGTGGCCGCAACACTTAAGAGAAAGACGGCGCCGGGCAATACGTTTAGTGTTAAGATGTACACTCGAGAGTAAAGGGGTGCGAAGACAAGCGGCATCATTGTCTCAGCTACTCCGAACAGTGAGAATACTTTTCCTGTACAAATTAAAGTCTTTTTTGTAGCTTCACGCTGTATCCTGTGTCATACCTTTGGCAGGGTTGGCAGAAGAAGGGAAGGAGGCGGGGCAAGCGTAGTGCTAAGACACTCCATATTCCACATACCAACCAATTCTGAGACAGCATGTTGAGTAATGACTCAACGCCGGACTGTATCAGGTTATCAGAGCGCGGAAATGAAAATAACTCATTCCCTCAAGTGGTAGTCGAAACCATTACCGCTGAGTTGATAGCCAGACCAGCCTCTTTATGTATTTCAACGTAAAAAAGTACGATTGGTACTTAAAGACTTTCTGATGCAATTCCATTTACGACCGCAAAGGAACATTGACGAATGTCACGTCACCAACGAGGCTTTTTCATTTTTTCATCGAACACTCATGTGTCAATCATCTCTTACTCTTATTTACCATTTTAAGCACACTTATCGCCTACCTTTTCTAGAATGAAATTAATGTGAACTTTGAATCCCGTAGCAATTATGGCAAAATTTTTGTCTTTTTAAAATAATAGATTTATATAAACAGATTTTACAAAGACAAATATATAAGGATTTTCGTCAAATATAAGTTGGTATACATGTATGTATTATTGAGGCGTGATTCAATTAATAATATTCTGAATATAATTTTTGCATTAACATAACGTACAAATGTAAATTGAATGTAAATACTTACTTAATTACAATTTACCTACATATTTATAGGATGTTTATTGAAAATATTAAACATATTTAATGATCGATATATTGTACGCACTTCTAATTATCAAAAAATTTGAAGCAAAAGATATTTAATTAGCAAAAGATAATAATATTATAGATAGATAGATAGATAGATAGATAATAAATAGATAATAAGATAGATAATCAGAAATCTTTTGAAAATTTGAAATTCTTCCTTGTGGTGTAGTAGAAAAATGTTTGTATGACGCGATTTTCAGAAAGTAATTTTACTTACCCAATTCTTGATGAGAAACTAATTTTGAGGCGATCGAACGAAGAGCGATGGTCGTTGTGCCGTTTAATACTTCTAAGAGAGGTGCTGGAAATTAATAGACTATTATTTATTTCATGTTTAATGTAAAATCTCCAAAAGACAGACATTTGTTGAGAATATTATGAAATTATATTGTAATGATTATTGGGTCGGATATAACAAGTATTCTAATATTTTTTAACCTATTTTTTATATGTAAATCTAGATATAATACAACTAAGATAACTTTATACTCATACTATAAGAATTATTGAATAATAGTTTTAAAAAGAATAGCCCAAATAATAACTAAAAGAATAGCCCAAATAATAACCCAAAGTAAGACGTAAACTTTATTTTCTTTTCATAATATTTATCTAATATTGTTTTCTTTCCATAACAGTTCTTTCTTTTTTAAAATTTCTTTCTTTTCATAAGTAGGTACAACGTAATTCAATAGAAAAACGAATAAAAATATGAATACCGTAAAACATACCCATATATACTTCAACATTATTTCTAGCGAATGCGAGCACAAAGGAGCCGGCTATTTTACTAGTTGCAGAAATCATTCCCAACACTGCATCGTCTACTCCCATTTTCTTACTAAATACACTTATGCAGAACATTGTACCTGAAAATAATATTACAATGACTTTAGCTCACGATTATATTAAGAAAATAGAATAGAAGAAAAAAGATTTTTTTTTATGCGTTGAAGTTGTGATAGATAAGCGATGAAATTTAAGATCTAAAAAGAATTTTAGTAACTAATTCTTAGATGTATTCTTAGATGTTTGTATGTATATTGGTTTATTTACCAGAAAACGATTTAGACGCACTTCGTGAGTGCTATATGTACATACAAAAAATCTACTTAATTTAACTGTTTAATAAAGTAACCATATAAAACACTAGGTTAGTTTCAATAATAGAATATAGATTCATTTTTACACGGTTTTTATATAAACTATTAAGTTCTATAATACTCCAAAATCTAGAAAACAAGAATGTTTTTAACACAAACATAAACGTAATCGAACCCACTACCATCATGTGGATAATCTCATACTTTCAATTCCAGATACACAACAGTACTTACCCGACTCTTGTTAAAATGTGGAACACACATAAAAGAAAGGTCCAAACAAAAACAAAAACAAACTTACCCAAAGAATGTGTGATGAGATTATACGTGGAATAAATGCTGTACTTCACTTCGTCCCAATTAAAACGATACCGCGCAAAAATATACATTATACTGAGCTCACCTGAAACGTTAAAAAGTCCATTAAAAATCGCCCATCCGTCAAAATGAAATCTGTAAAGGGCACGGACAAATATATACTATAGAAATGATATCTGAATATAACATAATAAAAATATTTGTTAATTTAAGGTAAGAGCAAGGTTTTAGAATAAAGTCAAGAAGAGGCTTTGTGTCGCAAAGCTGCAAAGTGTGCAACTGTATTGCAATTTATATTTCCATTTCAACGCTCTGGTGTCGAGGCAAACCGCGGCGTTTAGTTCTGCCACTTAACAGACAATGCCACCAGAATTCAGCAGAAAGTGGGGAACGGCGTGTCTCAACACACAAAAATTGCGTGAAGCTGATTTAATTTTTGGAATTTAAATCCACAACCGTCGTGTTCACAGTCACACGCCGTCCTCAAGAGGTCTAGATTGTAGCTCGAAATTCCTAAAATATATACAGAAAAAATATATGAAGCGCACGCATAAGCCACTTTCGTACAAATCCTTATCCCGACACAAAAGTGCTTTTTCAACTCGTATACCTACGTACGTACATTTGGTCCACTGCAGTGCAACTAAAATGTATGAACAAATAAATCTCTCGAAACAAGTGTAAATATAAAATTGCTAAATTATTTTATCGTAGCCCGAGTTAATCCCATTTTATAATACAATATTCATATTCACACTGTGGATGTCGATAGTTACATTTTTTTTCACCTTGTTCGATAAAGATTTTGAAAAAAAATTAAAATATTGAATAATTATGTCATTATTTTATAATTTCATGTCAGCCTCATAAATCTAACAATGTTCATATTTTTATATTCCTATTATGTTTTCTAATGGTAAAGGAAGTAAACAATTATTAAGTTACATCAAAAAACCCGCTACTGATAAATATCAAAATTTCTCGAGAATTGTAGTTATCGTATTGAATTGTATCATTTCATTAGTAAATGAGATCATCTATTTGGACTTGTGCAAAACGTATGTTAAATTTTGTAAATGTATGTTTCTTTATTCTTCGGAATTCCCCACTGTGACTGAATCATTAAAACAATGACAATTATAGTCTTCATGTTTTATTATCTGTTTTGCTGTATTCTAACAATCGTATGAATATTACTTGTAAATGTCATCTCATAACAAATAATATTTAATGAATTACCTTAAACAATCTTCAATATCATTCACAGCGCTATGGAATAAGACAGGGCCTAAATGGGAGCCTTGTAATACTCGCTAAGGTAACTCGAATATCAATATTTACTTATAACTTGAATTACTTTTGAAATTTGTATATAATTTATACATTATATTTACAGTTTTTTAGTCTCAAGCTGTATTTCGCATTTAGCAGAATAGGCAAAAGAAAGGACACATCGTTTCCTAATTTCTGCACATTTTTTCATACATTGCGTGTACCGTGGCGAATCTCTTTGGTTTTGTATTAAACTACTTGATAATGTAAACAATTTCTTCCCCCGAATCAAATCCAACCCATAACCATCATATTTACACACAGACGATGCCGAAGCGCTTTGATGATGATGATGTTCAAATAAACATATTATGTAGTATTATTTGATTCACTGTAGTGGAATAACTATACTAAATTCTTTTATTGGAATTTAATTTGGCTAAAGTCGAAATAGTGAAGCTTCACCAATCTGTGTCTACGAGTGTTTCACTGTCACTGTCCTTTTTTCATTCGTTTGATCCGTACAATTCGTGTGCCGTCAATTATATCGTGCTGATCTGACATGAATCAATTTACAGCATAATGCCTAGCAGCTCTATGTAGAACGTTTGTTAATAGATGTTTACCAGCAATGTTGGAGCAAAAATGTAAAATTCTATATTATTAACTTTTGTTTACATTAGCTGTAAGTAATATACGAAAATAATAATTATTATTAGTTTCAGTTAGACTGGGATTCGAATCTACAACTGTCGTGTTTACCGTCGGACGCTGTGCCACTGCGCCACAACAAAACAATTAAAACGCTTAATTACATATATTTAAAATTATCACAATTTTTTGTGTAAATTAATATCAAAACGGTAATACTCGAGCGAACACTAAGTAACCTGACCGTACTCTATTATAGATTGCATATTACGTTACAGAGTCGTCTGTCTAAATGATGAATTGCAATGGTTTCTAATGCAACATAAAAAACGTTGATAAGACTTTTAAATTACCTAAGAATGAGGTTTAAATGTTTTTATATATTATGCTATTTTAATTTATATATACATATAATTAAATCGTAATTTATATATGGGGATAAAGATACATATTACACACATAGATGGAGTGGTGATTACTCTCCTTTGTGTCGCAGAACCAGATAAAAAGAGATAAATTTGCAAAAAACGATACATTCATAAATAAGAAAAAATTTTGGGGTTCCGTATCTTAAAAGAAAAAAAAACGAAACCCTTATAGGATCATTTTGTCGCCCGTGTGTTCTATCAAGTCTATTTATCTCGAGATCACGTGGAAGTATCAAGCTGGAATTAATATAAAATATTCAGGCCTCAGGTCCCTTGGATTACAAAATTAAGTTTCTATGTGAACGCACTCAAAAGGTGCGAGTATTTAGAATGTACGTTTATAAAAAATGCTACCAAAATATTAATTTGTCCCCAAAACGAACATCTCGAATCTAGACAAATTTAAGGTCAAAAAAGAATTTTGAAAACAGGTAACAATTTAGATTTGAGTTTTATTTTTTTGTAAACTGACAGGTTTTTCGAAAATATAATCATCCTCTATTCTAAATTTAATTACGGACCTTGGAATATTTTAATTCATATGCCATCTATCATGCATTTTTTCTACTTTTTCTACATCATTTAAATCTATTGAAAATGCTGGAATGTTTGAAATGTCAATAAATTTATATTCAATATATTATAACTATTCTTTCGATATATGCTATTTCTCTTAATTTACGTGATCAACAGAGCAGACAGAAAGAACCTAGTGTCAAGACATTCCGTTTTCTGCTTTTGCCCGAATCCTAGACATTGGGCGACAGAAGTAAATTCTTCGTCTTACAAATGAGCACGAAAATAGAAATAAATTTCCCCGCATGGAAATCGAAATCCATCACAGACTGACGCCTGGTCATACTGCGCCACAATTTATTTCCAAAATATAATACTTTAAACAATTTACCGTTAGGTACTAAACCGTTACTTTTTCCGCCATTATTCAGATTCTTTATTTCCGGTTACTTTACATAAATATATTATAAATACTTTTTTACATGTTATCCTTTTTGGTAAAGTTTGACCTACTTGGACAACCGGTCTGATCGAATTTAAGATTTCAGTTTATAAGAATCATTTTGTTTTGTTTGGATATTTCCATATGACAATTTCAAATATATGCATACTAAAACTTAAGTAAATAGCAATATGACTTTTAAATTCTCATGATATAGAAAATACAAAGTTGAAATCTTTTTTAAGTAAACATGCTAATTATGTTTTTTTATAAAAAAAATATAAATTTTCATATTCAAACATAAAAATATTGGTTTTGAAAGGTGACTTTATCCCACTATCTTACTCATTATGTTACAAATTTGATATAAATATATAATGAGGATATTGTGGCTTGGTGGCATAAGGATGTGACTGCAAACGCGGTGGTTGTCAGTTCATTTCTCACTTGGGGGAATGAAGCACTTAATATTTTCATTTCTCCGCTCTGGTAACGAGGCAAAGCTCGACATTGAATTCTGCCACTCAAAACGCAATGCCTCGAGAATTCGGCGGATATTGGTGAACAGTAGTGTCTTAACAATAGAAGCCTAGGTTCAGTACCTAACGCCTCGCTTTATCATATCAGGCTGATGAAGTGAGAATATTTTAGAAAATAAACTTCTTAGCATTTACCGCATTCACCGCCTATGGCATTATGCAAGTAACGACACAAATATAGGCTTATGTGAACCCTTTAAAAAGTGCACTAACGGCCAGCTCGCCTTGGAGTATAAGCCCAAATCAGAATAAAACCCACAACTATCGTGAGCACATTCAGAGATATTCAAACTGCGCCATGAGGGATTCTCATTATTATATAGTGGTGTAGTATACACGATTCTAAAAGATATAATTTAAGCCACATTTCTTTGCTAATCGAATTATGTTTTGACCTTTCCCAATCTTGCATTATATTTAAATTTAAATGTTCATTTTTTATTTGTTTTAGTTGCCAAGTTTTTGTTTATATATTTTTTTTTTCATACTTTTGTCTTATGCATAATTTTGTATGTTTTTTAAGTCCAGCAATATTAATAGTGGGTAGTGTCCAAATTATTATGTTCCTATATCTTTATTGCGGTAAGTCATGTTTTCTATTACTTAAAGTAATATTAATAAGAAATAAGAAGAATAAAGTGCCATATAACTTATTTCTGTCTATCTCTGTATCCGCAAACGAATTAGAACTAAGTTTATACCCTAAAAACATACCCAATCAAAAATCGTATCCACAACCACCGTCACAGTCAGACGCTGATACAAAGCCACTAGGGTTTCAAATTTAACAACATTACGTAAACAAATATATACATGTTTTAAATTATGAAATAGGTAAAAACTAATATTAATTAATATAAATTGTAAATAATACTTTAGAATACAAAACAATTTCACATAATTAACTTTCCAATTAAATTAAAAATTAAAATACAATCATGGTAATGACATCTTGGAACTATAAATACCTTAGCATAAATAATTTATGATGTAAAGTTAATTTGTTTCATATTAAAAACGAATATATCAAAATCTTAATGGTCCAATACTGTTACTATTGGCGTCTCTTACTAAACTAATATTATATCTTTGTTTTAATTGTTATTTCATATTAAAAATAAAATTATATTTAATATTTGATTAATAGCATTCTCTTTTGCCAAATATATCTATATATTGCTATAATAATTTTAAGCAATTATCATTGTGTTACTCAAATTTAAAAAATCTACCTATAGAGATGCTAACCACAAATATTTCGAATCAGCTTGATAAGAACGTATGGCTTATTAGTTCAGAGTCAGAGTTCAGTTTTTAATAGGCAAGTTAAGTCCTACTACGTTAAAATTCATTTTTTTATATTTTTTCTAAAGCATTACATTATTTTCATCATTTTATAAGAACGTGGAAAAAAATCCTAACAAACAACATTCTTCTTAATGGATATAATTGGAATGGCTTAACGCTGCCTTTGCATACCAGACGGGGAAAATATTTTTAATACTATCAATTCCTCTAGTGTAAATCAAACGCTTATGCCACTGTGCCAAGACGACCTCATTATAATTATAAGATATATTATAAATATTTTAATTGAAATATCAAAGATATACCATTACTTGGTACTCGGTTCAGAATCAGTAACATTCTTATTGTCGGCAATTAACGGATGTTAAACATAATAAAATTTAATGCTTTTATTACTATAACCGTTATCTGTCACTTTCTGATTACATTATTTATCAATGTATTTGTTTAGTTCTACACATGTTGTGTAAGAGAATATTGTTTGTTTGTTTTTAATGATTGAATGGTGAGGCAATCGTGGCGTAGTGAAACTACATAGGACTACAAGAACGATGATAGTGCCTTCAATCGACACTCAGAACAATGTGGTTATTATTAAATTATCTGTATTTTCCCGCTCTGAATAGGAAAGCGCGGCGCTCCTCCTCCCATGAGTTCACATTAGGAAAATAAGCATCTGTTCAAATTTCACGTTTCTACCATCAGCGGTTATGGCTGTGCGTGCGTCTAGAACTCAGTCAATGGGAACTTCTCCTTTTATATATACATAGATTTTTTTATGTAATTACATTTTGTATAAAACTTACCCCATAATGGTCCAAAGCTAAGACAGACCACTGTAAGAATTAAGCATATCCTTAGTCTTCTATTATTTCTTCCTTTTTTGAATGCAATGTGAATTGTTTCTTTGAGACTATGAAAATCGAAAAACTCAAAAAGAAAACCAATACATCCTGTACGTTTTTCCTGAAAGGAAGATGTATATATATTTTCATAATACATACGAAGATAAATAAATTATGAAAGTAATCTGAATGTTACTTTATCTTCATCATATGGTAGTAATAAAATTTAAAAAAAAACAATGATTTTTGTTTTTTATTAAAGGTTTCTTAATCGAATATTCAAAATAAGCACATCACAGCTTAAATATTAGTAATTGCTTGTTAGAAGTCCGCAAAGAAATTATCACAATTATTTTCCCAATAATCGATTTTTCTAATTACATTAACTTAGTCCAAATATAATATGATATGTATAAAATATTTAGTAGGGCGGAAACATTAACGTAAGTAACTCAACCATATAACCATATTTATGGTTAACTCAAACCATAAAATATAAGTATTTAAAAATCAATAAGGAAAATCTTAAAGTCAATAACATGCCAATATGTCAATAATAAAAACATACCTTTGTTTTATTTTCCAACCACCTGTGGTCCTTAATAGCGAACGTCACGTACATAAAATTAATGATCTGACACATAGCAGATACAGAGAACACTCCATAGTATCCTGTAAACTTCAAAAGCACTCCACTCAACCCCATTCCTATGGGAAATCCTACTGTCATACACAAACTGAGTATACCCAATCTAAATGTCCTTGTATCCTTGGACGTTATATCGCCTAAGTAACTATACGTGCCAAGCAGCATAGTATACCAGCCACCGGTCAACGATGGGAATATGACCTCCATAAAAACAGTCAACTCTACAGGGACCTCATAGAAGAAGTATGTATTCAACATATTCAGAAGGCACGTCATGAATTCCCCAAAGATCGGTAATAACATACATATTTTCCTTTTTCCCGTCTTGTCACTCCAAGCCCCGATAAATAACATGAGAATGGTCGGTACTGCAGTATGAATGACACTTTTCCAAGCTTGAACAGAAGCTATTAACTTCTGTACCTCATCTTCTTCGAAAGTAAGATTGGCCCGTTTCCTTAGCCTTAAATTGGTGCACACAAGATCATCAAATTCCAAATTGACTCTACAAGCCTTATCTAAATTAAGATTTTGAGTCGCCAACATAGCTAACACACTGGGCATAACGAATAACGCCAGAACTGGCTCCACTGTTATATTCGATTTTGCATATTTCAATTTACCCCAAAAATTTAGATTTTGGACATCAGTCTTCATTTTAGATTTTAGGGGCTGCTCCTCGACGGTTTCATCCACGGTTTTTGATTTTTCGTTTTCCATTTTTTATATAAAAAATTGGAAACAAAGTATAATTTTAATATAACAAAAATCACATTTTTAAAGACCTTCTAGCGATGCACATGCAGCGTCGTAGCAGCACAGACCACACTGTCCGATTGTCCGCACCTCGCGTACAAGCATCCTTATATTGTGATATCGGTTTTAGTATCATCAAACACTCGTCGCGCTTTGTAAACAGACTTGAACGTGCAACAATCGACACCTGTTAGTCAATACTAATGATCAATAAATGTATATATAACATGTAACAAACAATAAAATAAAAGAGATTGGACTGCAATGAAACACACGTTTCTAGGCAAATTTTATTTCTTAATTAAATCAATATAAATAAAGCCATTATATATTCACGTTTTCCATTTCTTCGACTTGTTTGTTGTCTTGCTGTTGTTCGAAATACATCCATCTGGAAAAGAGTATATCTTATTAAAATAATTTGCTAAACGTTTATAAATATCTTTGAAATATAATTTTTTGAAATTATTTTTTTTTAGCACAGCGCGAGGTTTGTGGGATCGATCCTACTCGAGAGTATAAATAGAATGCAAGACAAAGCGTGGCGTTGAGATCCGCCACTCAACATACAATATCTCGAGAACCTAGTACTTTACATTAAGTGCCTACAATGCTATATATAGGATAGGAAGGATATATAATCTAATCTCTAATCACTAATTATTTATATTAAATCTAAGAACCAGTCGAGTGGGAGCAACATTCGGTTGAAAGGCATCGTTATGTAAAATGAGGCAAATAAACAATTAATTTACTGAAAAAAGTTAAGATTGTATTAATAATTTATAATAGTAAAAGTATGTAGGTACATACCACTACGCTACTTAAAAATTATTTAATAAACTAATTGGCTATTACATGCAGTACATCGAAACGTGATATATTAAGTTTAGCTTATAGCATTAAAAATATACAGTAGGTAGTTTCTGAGATATTAGTGTGAGAGTATAGTTTACTTTGTAGGTTCACGTTGTATCCCACATATAGAAGGATAGGCAAGAATCTGGGAACCTAGTGTTAAGACAAAGACAAACAAAGCATCAAAAATTGCATAAAATGCATGATCCATTGCATGATTTATTTCTAAATACTAGGGTGTCTCTGCTTATCGTGCTATGCAGGAATAAGCGAAATGCTGATTTAAAAAAACATTCTTAAAAGCACTTGTTTATTATTTACATGTTCCCGACCTATTATTTATCTGTTCTATGATATTTATAATAGATATTTTTTATCGTAGTCACTTCCGCTCCATACGAGTTGAATAAACTTAGATTAAAACTATTTATAAAGATTTTTTTATGAACTTTTTTTTTTTATTTATTCATTCAATAATTATAATAATTCAATTCTATTTGATATGTTATATGTTGAAGCCTGTCGTAGCGTAGAGGCTGAAGCGTGCGACGATAAACGCGACGACGTTATGGGTTCGATTTCCACTAGCACTGAGTTCTCAGGTTTCCTCTAACTATCCTGCTATATGCGGGATACAGTGCGAAGCAAAAAAAATATGTACGTTAAAGCCGTACTCAGAGACGTCAATTAGAGTTTAACTGATGTTAATGTTAAAAATCAATATGGATTTCATGCCAATAAAAACTAAATGACAAGTTAGAGCGTGGTCTAAAATATTTTACTTTAATTGATTTCATTAAGCAAAAGAGCATCATTACAACTTAGTGTTTATAAATAAAGACACTAATGAGAAATCTAAACCATTAAGGTTAAGCAACTATAAATTTAAATACATTTTAATTTACATACTGCCTGTAAACACGACGGTTTTGGATTAATTGCGTTTAAATTACACGCTGTCCAGCCATCAAGGGGCTGATGATGATGATGTACTTCATCATTATAAGGAGCCGCAAAGCATTATTAGTAAATCTTACCCAAAAATAGCCACAGCTGGTACTGTCATCCCGGCTCCTAGAAGAAAGACTGCACCAGGTAGAACGTTGAGGGTGGCCATGTATACCCTGGAGTAGAGAGGTCCGTAGACTAGCGGCATCATGGCTTCCGCTAACCCGAAGAGAGAATTCACTTTACCTGGAAAATTATTGAAAATTAGCTAACCCACATATATCAGGGGAGATAGAAGGAATCTAGTGTTAAAACACTCTGTTCTCCACTTTCCATATAATTTTTGATCTATTGCGTGTTGAATGGCTGAACTCAACGTCGGGCTTTTGTTTAAACATGAACGAATTATGGAAAACTAATTTTTTTTATTATAAACATTCATCCGAGCGAAATCGAATTCGCTTTCCCGTCTACGGGCAACCACTCACAGCAAAATCACAACCGTCTGAATAAATTAACATATTATCTCTGTTTTAAGTTGATCGAGCATATTTTGAAATTGTATTTTTAGTGTCATCCTTTTTATCAGATTATTTTACAAAATATTTACATAATATGTTTTATTAGAAATATTGAAGGTCAAATTAATTCTGGTCCAAATACCGGTTTTTAAGGTTATAAGTAGACTTAACATTTGAAAATATTTCTTTTTAAGTTCATCCTTTGCATAAAATAATATGTCCAATTATTTAATGTTACTGATTAAAGCCGAAACATAAATTTATAAGAATCGGCTTAGAAGCTGAATAAGCGCAGTCTTAAGATATTTTACAGAGTACAGAAATAAACTTCCATTTGAGAATTTTAAGACATTCATTGATACGGAACTAAACGCCGCGTACTTCAATATCGAGACCCGTAACAAGGATAGGATGGGACCCAAATACGCCATAATGATTAATCATATTTCGTTACTCTTTACTACATTAATCATAATTATTATTCTTGAAATATTGTTAAGTAAAAAAAAAATTATCATTATTATTATTTTTTTATTTTAATGAATTGAAAAAGAAGTGCATTCACCTGGTGCATATCGCCTATCCATAACAAAAGTAACGCTATTAGTTTGTATGCTCAACTGGCACGCTTAAAAACCATGAAGTAGAAATTAACTATAAAGTATTTATAATTTTACAATGAAAATTGCATTAATTCTTTGCATTCCATTTTATTTTTGCATTTGTTAAAAAAGGATACCCATAGCTTTTATTATAGCGTACTAGTTGCGGTCAATGGTCACGTACATATGGGAAAATCAAAAATTATATTTTAAAATATTCAAAATTCAAATTCAAAATATTCTTTATCAACATAAAGCTACCACCGATTCAGAAGGCAGTTCTGGTGAGAAGAGCCTGCAAGAAACTCAACAGTTGCTCTTTTCATAGTCAATGGTATATTTTACCATTGATTTTGAAAAGAGCAACTGTTGCTGCCTGACATTCCATAGACATTAATTTCATACATGTAGTACATTCCATACATGTAGTATACAATAGACATTAATTCCATAAATTAATCTAATGTTATATATTGATTTTAACAATCGAACCCACAACCGTCGATTTTATAGTCATATACTACCGCTGCGCCATAACGCCGTCGATTCATAAAAAAATCGTCATATTAAATTTAAATTTTCCCGTTACAAGAATGTTGTTTAAAAACCGTTATTAAAAAAAACTTTAAATTACATATACAAGTAAAACGTAAAAATCCCTTTTATAAAATGGTACTTATCTTTTTATTTTATCTCAACAAACCGCTTTTATTGAGTGGAAAGGGAGAATTACATTCTATAGTTAAAACGGTTTCTTATCGAAACGAAAAAGTTATATCATTTTATGTTTTACAACTTTACTGTACTGTTTGATTCCCTTGTAAAAAAAATTAATCCAATATCAAAACTCAAAGCGCGGGCTTGAGTTCCGCCACTCAACACGTGATGCCTCCAGAATTCGGCGGCGAGTGTGGAACAGAAGTGTCTTAATGAGAACGGAGTTTCTTAACACTATGTTTTCAGGTTCCGTCTACCTGTTGTTATTAAAACACTTTTTAGTATTGATTTATTTTATGAAAAATCGAAAATTGATCGGAACGTTAAGAACGGAGAGTGTTAACTAGATTTTCTCTGCCTACCCTACTATATGCAACATACAGTCTGAAGCTATAAAAAAATGTATATAAAACTCCAAATATAACAAAGATAGATTCTGAATGTAATTTTACCGTCTGTACGCGATTACCTTCTGTAGAAAGGGAATTTAAATATTAGTAATAATTACTAGTGTCGCCGACATAGCTGAGCAGACGGGACGGGCGGTGTCAAAATGTAATCAAATCTTATTGGATTTTTATTATTATTATTATATTTATTTCATACATTTTGCAATGTAAACGGAGAGAATTTAATAAAATAGCAGCTTCACAAATTTCCATAATATAACACGGTAGATGGAGAGATCATAGTGATAAGACACTCCGGTTACTTTCCGTTCAGTTTTCGAGACACTGAGTGTTGAGTGATGTAACTCAATGTCGTGTTTTGACCTAAACTAAATTTGGGATACTGAATAATTTTACTTATTTACCCTTCTACATATTTAGTAAAATGTAATGGAATGGGATGTTCAATGACCACTGCGCCACGGCGGCTGCAATATTATTTTCATATTATTTTTAAATAACCAATTGAGTTCTCTTTTCATTTCATACATTTTGGACAAAAACATCATATTTTCAACATTTCCCTTTACATTTAAAAATATTATTTTTCAGTTGACATTCCATAAAGAAATGATAATTGTATCCGAAATACGAAATATTAAAAATATCGAAATGAGAGACGAAATGACCGAGAACAGCAATCTGCAAGAAGTATTTTTTAGCAGCTTCACGCTGTATCCCGTACATAGCAGGTTAGGCAGAGGGAACCTAGGAACCCAGTGTTTTACACTGCGTTCCATATTAAGACATTTAAATTCCCTACTTTTTACCAATTTCTTGAGGCATTACCATTTGCCTCGTTAGTAAAGCGAAGAAATAAAAGTATTTAAAATTTATAATAATAATAATTCCCCCAAGTAGGAATCTAACCCACACATATCGCGTTTATAGTCGCACATTTGCACCCCTGCGCTACGACGGCCTCAATTTCTATTGCTTAAATTATTGGCTCAATTTTACAAAAGAAATTAAATTATTCTTTTTTCATATTAAATAAAAAAAGTTTGGTAAAAAGAAAGTTCCACAATAAAGAGAACACCTGGCAACATTAGCTTTTACCGTTAAATTTATTTGCTCTTAGTACTTTGACGAAATTTGAGCTTTACATATATAATACCTATCTAGATATTACTAAGAGCAATGTCCTTAGAATTCAAGATTTCAAAGTAATTTCTTAAGTTTTATCTTATAAAATACTTTTGGCATATACAACGTGTTACATGGTGATGAATAAGATTTTTTTTTAGTTTCACGCTCTATCCCGTACATAGCACCGGATGTTTTTATTTGTTTTAGTTTTTTTAACTTCACACGTCCTTCCGATACAGCAGGGTAAGAAGATAGAACCGAATGTTAGGATTCTCTGTTTCAACTTTTAACGTGGCGAGTTCCGCCACTCGACACGCAATGCCTCCAGGGTTTAGAAGAAAAGGAGAAATGAGTCTTAACATTAGGTTCCCTCTGCCTGCCTGCTATGTGCGTGTAAAAAAACACCTGACAACACAGAGAATTAAGTGTACCTACTTACACTTAATTCACTCCGCCCAGCAATCAAAATAATAAAACTACTTGTAATAGAATTTATCAAACGTGATAACATTGGGTATATTAGGCCTTCCTCGATGAATGACTATCCTATACTTTAGAAAGGTATACTTTATGGGGCTAGTGCGTTCATTTAAACAAACTCTTCATCATTATAAGTTAGGTTACTAAATTATTCCTTAGTTAGAAGTAACTAAATTATTCTATAAATTTTGTAATTATTATATAATTAATTAATCTTACTAGTAAGTAAACCCTACGTACTAAAACTGGTTAGGTAAATCTTCAGATTAAAACTAAAACGCAATCTCAGTTTAAATGTTTAATTATCTTTGACTAATATAGATTTCATTTAATTAGTAACTTCAAAGGACTAATCGTGTAATCGCTAAAAACTAAGGCGCAATTAAAACCTCAATTATTATTTAGACATTAACAGTTTGTTAACGAAGGGTATGTTTTAAAATCTTACGACGCGACGGTTAAAATTTATAATTTTACTACGGGGTTGCCCGATTCCGTATTTTTTTAGCTTTACGCTTAAACCCCCATTTAACAGGATAAGCTGAAGAGTATAGTGAAAAAATCTCTATTATGTTGTTAAACACTCTTTTCCATATTTTTTTTTTGTTAGTGTACTTTTTTCAACTAATACTTTATCAGTAGTATGCTATATAAGAATATATGTAAACATAAAACACAATTTTATTGTACGTAGAACGACGAGCCATTGTCTAAGACTGTCATTGAGTCAATATTTTATATCTCGTGGGATTAAGATGGTATTATTTCATTTTAATTTAAACAACGATATTGCTTTGCTTTTTGTATTCGTGGCTAATATTATTAAGATCTATTTATTATAAAAAATCTGAATATTATACTTTTTTTTCGGAACTCTACACGATGATTGTGGGTTCGATTTTTATAATTTAAGAATGTTTTTTAACTCCCGCCGCAACGTTTAGTTCCGCCTTCCAACACGCAATGTCTTGAAAATTAGGCGGAAAATGGCTAAGGGAGTACCTTAACTCTAGATGTGATGTCTGAAAATATGTAAACCTTTTTTTGCTACAAATAATTTTGTTTGTGTATCTTATCTTTTAAGATTTTTTGGCTAACAGTATGTCAACCCTGGAAATAGCGTATCAAATTCTATAGTATATTCTTTTATTGTCTTTTTGTTATTTTTTTTTCTATTTATTGAAAACAAAGCTGTACTGTATAGTGAACTTTCGAATAATGAAAATTCATAACATGAGTATCATTCTAAATACAAAAACTATGAAACACGTTGATAATATTTTTTATGCTATTTTGCCACTATATAAACTTGCTTCCTTTATCATAAATTTACAAAAAAGTAAGAAAACAAAAAGGAAATTTAAAGTATATCTCACACATAGCGGTAATATGCAAGGACAATTTTATCGATAGAGTCGTATTATAAACACAATAGTTATGTTTCAATTATTTTATACCCATTTGGAGAAAAGAACGTAATTATGAAAAAAATATTAAAAAATATAATCATAAAATAATCGATATTTTATACAATAAAAAATAAACAAATCGATATTTCAAAACAAAAAAAAATTCAATACACACCCAACTCCTCGCTGGTCACCAATTTAGATGCGATGGAACGCATCGCTATGAAGGACGTGCCGTTGAATATCTCCACAAGAGGCGCTGTAAAATAAACAGAGTACTAATAAAA
Organism: Heliconius numata; assembly: GCA_016802625.1. Taxonomy (NCBI): domain Eukaryota; kingdom Metazoa; phylum Arthropoda; class Insecta; order Lepidoptera; family Nymphalidae; genus Heliconius; species Heliconius numata. The sequence continues at coordinate 1,767,368 of JAEBDU010013172.1, forward strand.
CGTTTTATAGCAGCCACTCGTAGCCGTAGTCTTCGAGAAATTGCAGTGCATTCTCCTTTTAGATTAAAACATTTTTCCTTTATGCAAGAACTGATGGACAATTATAAGATGAATTGGGTTAAGCTATATAAATTTAATTTGTTTTGTTTGTGATTGCATCGGACCGGTCAAATTCGTTCCGTTTCAGGTTTTTGAGGGTTCCGTATCAATTTCGGAATTGTATGTCAACAAAACTATGAAAGTTGACCAACTTCAATTTGTTCAATTATAATTCTCCGTTTTTCTTGAATGAAATAGGTAAAAAAAATATTTTTTTGGGACATTTTCCTTTATTTGTACTGCAAGTTCTCAATTCTGGAAGATGACTGATGACACTTGGACTGCCAACTAACAAAGATATCGATGTTGTACTCATTACATAGAATGAACAACCCGCTCCAAAAATAATTATTAGTATAAACGATTTCACCTAGACAATATGTTATATGTTGCAATAAAACTTATTTAACATGCAGTTTCAACAACATAATAAATTCCAATTCGAAATATTTTAATTTACGTTAAAATCCACAATTTTCATTATTGCGAATTCGATTTTATCAAATACCTTTTAATTAATAGTAAAAATGTTAACATATTATTAATTAAGTCAATTATGATAAAATAATGAGAATTACTACGAGTAATGCAATGGTGCAGGATGTCAGTCCCTATATAAACATGTGGACTGTGAATTCGTTTTCGCCCTGGTAAGAAGCTAAACCGGAGGATGACTAACGGAGTTTTTCATATCCTCGCTCTGGTAATGAAGCAAAGCACCACTCAAAATAACTAAAAAATATTTATATAAACAAAAACCCCGACTGCATAAAACTAAAAAGAAAATAAACAAACCCAATAGTTTATTAGGATTAACAGTCGGAACCTCTTTAAATTACACGGGGTTCCTGGTAAAGATTTTATTGATTGAAGAATTACTTATAGATCCCGACCCTACCTATAAACCTACTTGCAAATCTTATCTGAATAGAGTTTTAATTTTAAGTTAAAAATATAAAATATTAATTTAATAGTACCAATGTATATTTCCGTAGTGGTAGTTGCAAAAGCGAAGATAAATGAAGCCAAGATCTTGCTGGTACAAGAAATGATGCCGACAACTGTGTCGTCCAGTTTCATGAAGTCACTGAAAATGCTGATGGAGAACAACGTTCCTGAGAAGTAAAATATGTTGTTTATTACTATTTTAAGTTTAGAAGTAACAGTTGTTATTGAAACTTAATAAATATTATATTATAGTTTATGGTAATTATATACTTTTAAACTAAGTAAATTTATGATTTACCATAAACACCAAGCAAATTGTCGTTAAAGAAGTTTTATTTAGCATATCGATATACATCTATTTATTTCATGAAACTCTTCAATTGGAGTGAATGACAGATAAAATTACTGGACTTAACGTCCAAAGAAACTTAAAATTTGGCATGTAGATAAATTTTATTTGATTAATAGGATTAGGGCAGCACACTCATTTGATTTCTTTTGATTTCTTCAAATTCTTACTAGAACGGGAACAAACATAAATTTTAATTACATTTTAAAGTTCACCCAAACAAAGTTGGGGGAAGTTGCAGAACGCCCTACATCTATAAACTATATATACTTACCAACTAAATTAGTAATGATGCTATACGTGCAGAACATACTGAACTGTACTTCATCCCAATTGAATCTGTACCGCATGAACAGGTACAGTACGTTCATTTCACCTGCCAACATATGATAGCAATGTTAAATTAATAATTTTTGTTATTTTTTTCTTGTGAAATATCATAACAAAATATTTTTGTTATTTTCATTTACTATTACATAAACGGTCCAATTACGTATTTAATAGAACTTTTGATAAAAGAATAAGAAATCGGATCAAGAACGAACCATTACCGGCATTATGTGAATCCACCCTTATTGTTTGTGATTTCGATGAAAAAAAACAAAAAAGGAACTACCCGTAAGTAACTAATATATTTGATATTAAAATTGTCCAGAGACAACAAGGTTATGGGAAAATTACGTAAATGACTTAATAACAGCGTTAAACATAGCCGTTATAAGGCAAAGGAAGTCATAACACTTATGACCTTATCCTTATAATGGCAAGTGGTTCAAAACAGAACACTCAAGTTTCAGGACATCCTGGCAGCATTAGTGACTAGAGTGTAGGTAGAAAAATTAATGTGTTTTTTTATTTGCATCACACTATATGCACATAGGTAGCTAAAGGGAGCCTAGTTAGAGACTTCGTTTCCTACGCAACCCTAATTTTCGAGACATTGCTTGGGTGAGTGGGGGAACTCAACACCGCGTTTTATTCTTACCAGAACGTAAAAATAAGAGGAAAAACTGTGGCGTTCAGTTCCTTCACTTAACACACAATATGTTGAAAATTAGAAGGATTATTTTTACAGTAAGTTTTCTCTGTCTGCCCTGCCATGTACGGGATGCAGCGTTAAACTATAAAAAAAACATACCATGTAAAGGTCCGAATATAACACAAACGACGACAATGAGTAAGGAAACTCGTAGCCGTCTCCGCCGAGGACCGCTTCTGAAGGCGACTGTTAACGTTTCTCTTACATGCCTGGCATCGAAGAAAGAGCACACCCATCCTCGGCAGCCTACTGGTTGTTCCTATGGAATAAATATATATATATATTTTTTATTTTTCACTCTTTTTAATTTTGATAATCTCGTAAAACTATTAGAGAATGCACGTTTTAAACGAATAATATACAAACTTTTTTTCTCTTAATCAATACGAAAGAGACAATTTTTACAATTGAACAATATTTTAACAAACAAAATGACCGAATTCATGCTGAAAGCTCTTAAAAAACTTCTTATTTAGTTACAAGAGTACAATTTGGGCATTATCCGACTTCAGTGAAGGTTTGTTGGGGTGTGAAGTATGAAGAAGTGACTGAGCCACATGTTCAATAACTAAGAATTGTCTTTCTCCAATCCAATCTTGGTTAGAAACAAACAGCTGAAGTTTTTGATTTTTAGATTTTTTCCATAGAAAGGGTGCGTGTTGCTTTTGATAACAGGCCTCAAATCTTTTAAAGGACTGTATTGGAGCTAATGGAGACTAGTTCCAAAATTTTTATTATTTATAATATTTTTAATGGTTTTTTATTATTATATTAAACTAACACACAGTAATTAATAAATGTTACATACAATAAAAAATATTGTTTTTTTTTGTAACAATATATATGTCAAGACTAAGTATAAGGGAGAAAGCTCATATCTCACTAGATTTTCTAAGAAATGATTTATCACCTAAAATTTGAATGTAACTCAAACCCGTGCCTCTTGGAAACCGCATCATCATCATTTTCTCAACTTATTTATATAGATACAACAAACAGTATTATATGAATACATATAACAATAACCACATATTTTAAAATATATATATTAGATAACAGATGACTAAAATATAATTAATATATTTTTCAAATAAAATTTAAAACTTATGCTTTACATAGAAGAACAAATAAACAATCTCCATGCTTAATAAGCAAATACTCAAACTCTAGCGTGAGAACTAAACGACATACCCATATTTGCATTGTATAATTACATTACAATTATACAAAACTACATATTGCTATGTATGTATTTCTATTCATACGTTTATGAGTATGTATAAAAAAATATATATAGTTTATTATTTTTTTATATGTGCTTGTCACCCTTTCGATTTGAATAAAATTTCGAATTTAAATTTCATTACTTTCCTAAATGACTTGAATATGCTATTGGACTCGCTAGGTTGCGTTGCAGTCGATATCGAGGCCGTCGCGTCGTGGCACGACGGTCCTGAGTTAGATTCCCACTCGAGGGAATGAATTATTATTTATTAATATTTTCGTTTATCTGCTCTAGTACCCAGGTAAAATCTCGGCGTTTGCCTAGAATTTGGCGGACATCGAACGGAGTATCTTAACACTTCACTGTAGCTACGATATATGCGTGAAGTTGAAAAAAAGCTAAGAGTTGCTTACGACAAATGACATTCTCAGTGCCCAAGAAAATCTGACCGTGAGTACCATAGATAACCCATCAAAAGGTGAACATAGTTTAAGGCCTTAATAGGCCTTCTATACACTATATACGTCATGAGAGGCCTTTTATATTGATGTTTAACATCATCATCCTTAGACATTAATTAAACCTAGGCTCATGTGATTATATAAATATAATTTTTATATTTATCTTTTCATCTTTTCATTATCATCATCATTTGTCTTGAAACTCACATTCCAAATAACTAACATTCCATATAATGCCATAAATATTGATGAAGGAAGCCCAGTAACATTTAACAAAAACTTATTTCCAAGTCAATTTCGTCTATAGATGCAAACTTCAGCCATAGTAAAAGACATGACTCAATTTGCATTGTACTATTACAATTGCGCCAGAATACTATTAGGATGCGACAAAGTTTCATTCACAGATCCATTTAATAGAGTCGACGACTCGAAACAGACGATATGATATATTTGTATGTATATATTAATTAATTAATGCAGATGGAACTAACAATAACATTGGAAATAACTTTATTTACTTATTTACTGGGATAAGTTGAAATTAACAAAACTCGCTTAATTGGTACGTGGATTTTGTTAATTTTAACTCCAGTTTGTAGGCATTATTGACGTTGTTTAATTATATAAGTAATAGTTGGGACTTTCTAGATTTTTTTTACTGTTTTTTTTTTTGGTTTGATATGATATAATAAAACAATAGATACTAACATATATTGAACACGTAATATTTGTAAAATGGCTGGTAATTGAAATACAAGGCGTTATCTATAGGTTTCGTCTGCCTACGCGCGATGCGTGCGCTTTAGGAAGATAAAAAATGTCTATTACAAGGTATTTGATATTGGCTTGAATATAATACATTATTAGAATTGTTAAAGGTAATAATAAGATTCATAAACAGATTTAAATGAGACATTATACATATAGTAAAAAAAAAACCTTTAACCTACAAAATATGTACATACAAACGAGTTACATTAAAACAGATAAAAATTCCATTTAAAAATGCCGATACGAAATCACCACTATGATACATATCAAATATACGTTTTTGAATAACATTTGAATCATGATAACAGGCGGTGCGAATCCACCAAAAAATGCTACCATATCTATTTTTCATTGAAACCAAAAAAATAAATCATTCGTCCAACATCAGCGCCAATCGGGATAGATTGACACCCGCATCAGACCTATCAGACACCTATCTGAGCCTCGTGAAAACCACTGATTGTGTTACGATGTTCCCCTCGTTCGAATTTGCGTAGTGGCACAGAGCAATTTATCACTTAGACGTAGGACCGGGCTCCGGCGAATGATGAACGGCCTCAACTCTACCTTAGTCTACCAGTAACCCTACACTTCCGATTAAATTGGCTCCGATACTGTCTCAACTTTGTTTAAGTACTTCTTGTTAGCGCTGCCAACTTTACAAGCTTATATTTTACGAACTTTCGTTTTTATTGGGTTCTACGTTTTCGTTTTCATTTCGTTAAATGTATTTCAAATCTTATCTAATGTATATAGATTTGTATATAATAGTATATATTCACTTAGTAACAAAAGGATATTACTTAAAACTGTGTTTTCTTCTATATTTTAAAGTAAATAATAAAAAAAATATGTTCACAATATATTTTGTGAGATTAATGCTAAGTACTATAAGTAATACTATAATTTATCACTTACTCTATGTCTTTCCTGTGGTATGATTGGATCCTTGAGACGAATATATCCGTAAATAAGGCTTGTTAAATATAAGCAGTTGGATATAAGGAAGATGCCGTAGTAACCAATTTGCTGCAAGAGGATTCCACTAAGTGACATCCCAATTGGTATTCCCAAAGACATACACAAATTAGCAACACCTACTCTAAATGTCCTCATTTCTTTGGTCGTCACGTCACCAATATAGCTGAATACACCAACGCAAACTGTGATCCATCCACCGGTTAGCGACGGAAACAAATCTGAGAGGGCCGTGACCTCCAAAGGTAATTCGTAGAAGAAATATGTGTTTAATATGAAACTCGTACAACACAACACCTCACCAACTATAGGCAGGAGGATGCACGCTTTTCTCTTCCCTGTTTTATCACTCCACGAACCGACGAAAAGAACTAAAATGCACGGGAATGCGGTCTGTACGATATTTTTCCACGCTTGCACCGATGCTGTCAATTTTTGCACTTCCGATTCTTCCATCGTGTAGTTTTCTGTTTGCCGCCTATTTAGTGCTGAGCAAACTTCATCACTGTAGCCCAAGTTAACTCTACATGCTTTTTCTAAGTTGAGATTTTGAACAGCCAGACCAGAAAACACATTTGACATAATGTAACAGGCGATAATCGGTTCCACTGTTATATTGGACCTAATTTGCATTAGCTTTTGTCTAACACTCACTCTCTTCTTCCTTGTCTCTTTAGCGGTCACATCCGTCGCTTTCTCAGCTGCAACACTGACTCCATTCATGATTGCTGATTTTCTGTTTTCTAAGCCAATGAACTCAAAACAAATATATTACCATTAAAAAGACTCGCTGCTCTCATATTGTCGATTTCAGTTGTCAAAAAAGTCATAATCTATATAGAAAAGTTGGAACTCGTCACGGATCGAACTCCATTTTCTCACACAGAATGCTTTAACTCCTTAGGATGTTTAAAGTGTATTAGTGACACCGTTGTGCCGCAATGGTTAGGACAGACTGGATAATCTTCTTGTCTTAAGTAGATTGAACGGATACGCGTTCGAGTGGTTCCATTTAGCAATTTGTTAGCGTAGTGTCGGCTCAGAGCGGCAGTGTTCGCGGCACTGCGTGGACGAGGCGTCACAACCTTGCTGTGCACCGTTTATCCCATTAGAGCTGTGCCTGTCATCATTGTGTAGTGGTGGGTACTTCTCTGTTATTAGTACACGGTCAAGGTACGCTTTATGTGGGCTGGCGCTATTGATGCTATATGGTGGATGTTTTCCAATAAATTTATTTAGAGAATATGAAAATTAAATGGTTTAGAAAACGTATAAATAACGTAGTGGGACTCGAACTCGCGCTTTATATAAATTGTCGTAGCGCTCCAACCAACTAAATCATATGTTCTTGTCGAGCTACCGCTAAATTGATATATTTATTTTTATACATTTTTAAATACTTTTCTTAGAATGTGCATATTTAAAAAAAATAAGTAACTATCGTAAGAGGAGAGAAGCTAGTGATAGCTCTCTGTTTACGTAGCTACATTAAAAACCAACTTTACAGTACTCTAATTCATATAAATCGGTAATAAAAAAGTAATTTAATAAAAGTTCTACCTAAACACATAGGCTTGTGGGAAAAAATTCCCCTCTATTTGTAAATGTAAGTGGTAAGCTGACAGTAATTTGGTTACAAATGTCTGGCCGGAAACGCGGTACATAATTAAAGGGCAGCGGGGAAACATTAGCCGGTATAAATGTTTTCCTTTTAGGGCAACGGTCAAATTTATCGACGTCTTGGACCAAGTCTTGGCAATGACTTGCTATTTATTATATTTTAACCGATTTCTTTTTTCAAACAGAAAGAGGTACTTTTAATATAGTCAACGTACAATAACAAAACTTTAGTATACTTTTGTCTGTCAAGTCTCTTTAATTATTATTTTTTTTTTGCAATATTAAATTCTGCCAACAACTAATCTTAAAAAAGTCATATCTGGCAATCACCATTAATATATTTAATAACACAAAACTTTAAAATTATGGCCTCCATAAAAATAACTTTAAACAGTTTAAAAATTAATTATTCTTTAACGACATTCCAAACAATCGAATAAAAGCATTTAATATAACAATGGAACGACATACCTCAAGGGCTCGAGCCCTGTACACGGTACGAATGATACAATTTTATCTTTTTGATTTATACCACCATTAAACTGGTATAAAAATCATAGACGTCGCTTTTTGTTTTCACGCAAATGGCTTCATTTTATTGCGTTTATATACATACATGAATTTTATGAATAAACGTTTTCATACATGAAATGTATGTATGTAGGTGAACAGTTTAATTTCTCGACGTTTTCCCGTTGTATAAATATATTGGGAACAATGGAATTGCAACGGCTTGAAAATGTAAAATGTACATCATTCTTGAATATCCAATACAATACCAGTGTATTTGTATTGTGGTAGCGATCGTGGTGTAACTATTGAAATTATAATTTTAAATTCAAGTTCTTATCATGAACTTATTTATAAAAATCAAATCAAATCGCGCTTCACTCTGTATCCCGCACAGTGGAGAACGCAGTGTCTTAACACTAGATTCCCTCTACATATCCTGTTGTATATAGGATACTGCGTGAAGCTGATAAAAAAAATTATAAAAGTATTTAATAAAAAAATAATATTCTTTTGCTAGATTCGCTCTGTCCATCTAAGCAGAGGCATAAAAACACATAAAAACACATAAACACTTAAAAACCTCAAAACTAATAATAAAATCTAAATATTGCAGTTAAGTAAGTCATTTCTCGTCTACTTCATCATATAATTTATTCATATGAAATATGCATAAGGAATTATTGCATAAAGTTCGATGAGCTAACGGCGCAGTGCTCATTCAGCGCACTTAATATTCTTAAACCCAATGAAAATCGTCTGGAAATTATTGAAGGATTTGATAAAACCGATAAAATGCTGAATTCATTATGGCCACTGTGTGCTTTAAATTTTAACTTTTAACATTATAAAAAATTTTATTACTATATGAATTTTATAATAAGGTAAAGTTAAGTATTATATCGGCTTTAAGATATTATATAACGTTAAAAATTCTACTATAATTTATACTTTGACATTTGTCCACATATACGAATAGATCTACGAGAGCATATGTAATAAAAACCTAGTGCCAAAACATTGTGTGTTAACTATTAATAACTTAACGCCGCGCTTAGTCCGTGCCGGAGCGAGGACATGAAAATGATTGTAACCACTGGAAATGGAACCCACAATCATCGTCCATCGTTTACACTTGTACGCAGTCCCATTCCGCTACGAGGACTTCAACTTACTAAAAAAACCACTATATATTCCCACTAATTAACCAATTTTATATAAATTAACTTACCAGTTAATTACTACCGTCGTTTTAATCTATCTCCATCTAATAACACCCATAGGACACACGTAGAGACGTTCGAACATAGCCAATTGAGTTCATTTAGTAGCACCGCCAACTTTTGTTCCATCTCCCACTAAATCGTTACTACGTGATCGTTGGTTTATTAGCTTTATCTGTTTACCTGTGACACATTATTTTTACGACACTTTCCGCAACTCGATGATATTAAATTAAATATTATATATTGGTTCAGGAAGTGTTTGTCTTTCATATGAGATAATAATCGAATAGAAAAATAGTTATCATAACACTAGAGGTGTGTACTTAGAGGCATGACTGATCGTAGCGAAGGGGCACGTGTGCGTTCGATTCCCACTCAAGTTCCACCACTCTACGCGTAATATCCCTTGAATTCAATGTAAAAAGGGGGGACAGAAGTACCTTAATGGGAAAGAAATGTCTTAACACCAGATCCTAGGTTCCCTCTTCCTACTATGTGTGGGATACAGCATGAAGCTAAAAAAAACAATGTTTTATAACGATTGAATAGAAAGATAATTATAATGATTTTGACTCTGTTATAGCACTAGCTATAACATGCGTCTTCGCCTCCGTTTCCAAATGAAAATAATTAAGGTTTTAGTAAGACACATGACACATTCTAAGTGCTCAGATTATTCTTATTGTAGAAACAATGAATGACATCGAAACGTTTGACGTTCTCGATAAATTGACTGCTCTATACCAAAATATTTTTTTCAAATAAATAAAATACTTCTGATATTTGCACGTTTGACCAAACAAACTCTTTCGTTTTTCATATTATAGTATTCATTGTACCCATCATTTCTGTTTTGTTTATTTAAGAAAAAACAAAACAAATAAATCAGAACAAAAAAATATAATATTTTACTTGTAGGCTATAAATAACGCCAAATCACTAACAAACACTGAAAGCAATATAATTTCTAAGGCAATAAATAAGCTGAGAGGTATTGCTATTAATTTCTTCACAGGCGCTTATTCCGATGCTTAACCGCCCGTAATAATTCTATAACCTGCAATTAATTGGGTAGTTGAGTGCTTAAGTGTTCTCAATGAGCAAGTTCGTGTCTAGGGCTACGGAAGGGCCATTTATATGGGCCAAATCTCTTCATGTTAAACATTTTATCATATTTAGATGATACAACTTGGAGCAGTTCAAATCGACGCACTTTAATTAACGAAATCGAGGTAATATATTTTATTCTATAAAAATTTCATTAAAAATATAAAAGCAGAAAATTGAGATAATTGTTAACAAGCAAAAAAATCTATAGTTAGTTTTTCTGATGTTGAAATCGTTAATTTTTGCAATACTGTAAACGTCTTTAGATATAAAAATAATTTTCAAACTTGCCTTTCAAAATTAGCTATCAATATACTCGTATATAAAACTCTTCCCTTACCCTGATTGAGTAAAAAACAACGTACAACTAAAGCTACTGGATGTACCTATGTTCCATTTAATTTCTAATCATTTTTTTACAGTCTGCGCAATCAAAACTGCAGACTATAACTCGTTTATTATACAATATTAATCTACATATTTTTATAATATTTTGTCAGCTTCAAGTTAGCGTAATATTGATCCAGCTATATATGAATTGGGTTGGCAAAGAGAACCTAGCGTTAAGACACTTCGCTTAACACTTTCCGGCCAATTTTCAAGACATTGCGTGTAGAAAAGCGGAGCTCAACGCCAATAATATATTCGATCGAATGGGAACCCACAACCCCGCGTTGCAGTTAAAGTCACACGCTATACATCTACAATGTAAGGCAGTCGTGATAACAAATAAAGATATTCTATATATAAAATGGAAAGGTCACTCACTCATCACGAAATCTCAGAAACTACATGTGCTAGGAATCTCAAATTTTGCATAGGAATTATTTATAGGACGTAGGTGTCCGCTAAGACGGGAATTTGCAATATTCTACTACTAAGGCGTTGTTTTTGGGGTTGAAACTTTGTATGAAACTTTGTTACACAAATGCTAGGAGTCTCAAATTTTGCATGGACGTCACTTATAGGACGTAGGTACTTATGGAGACATTCACGCAGGCGAAACCGTGGGAGGGCCGCTAGTATTCTATAAAATAATCGACATTTGACAGCGCACCGCAGTGATCGTTGTATCACAAAGTCCACCTCGTAAACCACGTTTATGGGGTAGCAAATTGAAGTAGCTGCCCTTTGGTCGCTTAATAGACTCTCATACAGTTCACTCTATTGAACAATTAACCGACTATGTAAACACTTTCTAACGGTAAAGAGTTTGAAATTATTAGGCCTTATTTTTTTTATATTATTAGCAAACAAACTTTATTACCTTTCGTCATAGGTTAAGCATACAAACTTTTTTATTGCTTCGTTGTTAGAGGTAGAGGGAACCTAGGAACTTAATATTAAAACACTCACACTGTTCCCATTAAGATACTTTCGATGCCCATGTTTAGTCACTTTCCGAATTCTGAGGCATTGCGTTAAACAAAAAAAACTTAACCTTAGTGTTGTTTCACTAGGTTCTAGGAGAATGGTTGACAAAAAAATGACGGTAGAAAACTACAAACAAATCATACAATAAATTAAATAGCATATCAAATAATAATACCTCAAGTAAGAGTTCACGTCTTTACAGTGGTCTTCTCATAACAAACATAATATCTATACAATTATTATAAAGCCAAAGTATTTGTTTTCTCCAGCAATTATAATTTGTCGTGAGTCTGCTCTTAGTTATTTCTATTTGACCACGGGGATAAGTCCACAGAAAAAGCATGGTAAACCCCAGTTGAGGTCAAAAATTCGTTGGTCGAGTCATGGCTAAGCTTTGATTTTAGAATACCTCAAAAAACCTTACTTCAAGGAGCCACAACTTGTCAACTGTACTGTACTGTACATATAAATGCAATTATACATTACACACAGCGGTCAGCATCCATCACCGGGTTCGGATCGTAAAGCATGTTTACGTGCTACCAAATTGAGATTGCTCCCCTTCCGTACTGATGCGTAATACACGTTTATACAGCTTGCGCTTGCCTTTATTGATCGAACTGCCCGCCTAGGTCTTCATTGTCTTTGTTGATGAAGAGACAAATCCAATCATAATCTGCATAGGATTTTGGGTTAAGATAAGGAAATTCTATATTTCTCTCTCGTCTTAACACTAGGTTTCCAGTTTCCCTCTGGCTAACTTGCTCTTTATACGGGATACAGCGTGAAACTAAAAAATGTTTAAAATTACAATCATATCACACGTTACAAAGGCTTTATTTTGTTCCTACAAAATCCCGTTATAATTTTCTATGTCAAATAGTCAAAGAGCCGTAGACATTCCTTTGACTATTTTACATAGAAAATTCTAAGGGGCTTTTAAGTTTAAGCTTTAATTATTATGGGATTTTAAGCAAACAGTTAAAGGATCAAAGCTCTTCAGCTTTTGTATCCAAAAAAATGACATAATAACATTATTTTCGATGACTTCCAACAGGGTGAAAATCTCTTTTTTCAACATCTTTTTTTAACGGTGTTGCGAGTTGAGTTGCAGAACTCAACGCCGCGCTTTGCCTCGTTACAAGAACGAAGAAATCAAAATATTAATTCACTACCCCGAATGGGAATCAGACAGAAAGCTGCTGAAAATTAAATATTAACTATTAATTAACCCGTCCTACCTACTCTTCGGTAAATTTTGAAAACATTTTTTAAATATCCTATCTATATATATAAAAGGACTTGTCCTCACTGACTGAGGTAAGACGCACGCACAGCCGTAACCGCTAATGGTAGAAACGTGAAATTTGGACAGATGTTTACTTTCATAATCTGTACATCCACTAAGAAGGGATTTTGAAAAATTTTAACCCTAAAGGGGTGAAAAAAGGGTTGAAAGTTTGTATGGAAAAAAATTTAAATCGGCACCGATTTTTATAAAATTTGAAATTTAGATTTTTAAAAGTATTTAATTGAACACGTGTTTCATCGTTTTCTAGAATTCTGCCCCTAAGGGTGCAAATAAGGGATTGAAAGTTAGTATGGAAAAATTTTTAAATGCCCACCGATTTTTATAAAATTTGAAACTTAGACTCTTAAAAGTATTTAATTGAACACATGTTTCATGGTTTTCTAGAATTATCCCCTTAGGGTGCAAATTAGGGGTTGAAAGTTTGTATGGAAAAATCTTTAAACAGCCACCGATTTTTATAAAATTTGAAATTGAGACTCTTAAAACTATTTCATTGAACACATGTTTCATGGTTTATTAGAATTCACCCCTAAATACGTAAGCGAAGCTGCGCGCGTCCGCTAGTATCTTATAAAACAAAGTCGCCTTTCGTGTCTGTCTGAACTTTCTAACTCTTCTTCTTCTAAACCACCCAACGGATTTTTATGCGGTTTTCACCATTAGGTCGAGTATTTCTCAGGGAAGGTTTATATATAGTTTATTATTTGTACATTCTTATGTAAATTAACATAAATACGATAAATGTGTCTAAAGTCCTACCCGTTGAGACACTTTCACGCATGCGCTGCTTTAATGGTAAGTACTACATGAAAATAATGTATTGGAGTATTGTTCCTCTTAATAAGATCTACAAAAAAGTCCGCGAGAGCATATTTTTATCTTTTAAGAATAACGTGTAGTGATCATATTTCTGTCTAAAAATAGTAATTTCAATATATTTTTTATTGTGAGGGATATTTTTCCATAATGGTATTAATCCTTATCCTTTAAAATACTTTATTAATTTTCTACGTTAAACGAAGATAAAGTTTGCTTTTTACACTATTTCGAAATTGCGAATAGTATTAGAGAAAAACGCATTTAATTGTTGACACATCCCGCCGTTGACTCATCAGCTGTGCCGACTCAAGTTTTACTTATCCCTTACTCTCAGCATATAAATAAGTATATTAGTTACGTTGGCCATTTAATGTAGATCAAAACTGTCTTTTACTGTTTTTTCATTTTAATAAGTACTTTAGAAGTTGTTACAATATCAAAACATCCTTGCTGCGAAACGTCCTGCGACGTTTTGCTTATACAAGCGCGTCATGAGCAGTCATCGGTGGTTCAGTGGTAGAATGCTCGCCTGCCGAAAAAAAAAAACCCGCCCGCTATCTCTATCATAGCAACGAAGATTTAGATGCGTTTGCACGTATTGGATAATTGGAGTTGAATGTATTACTTCAGCGCGATATATTTGGTTTCACATTTTTTGGAGTAGTTATTAGTAGGTAGGCTTTTGTTTATAATTTCTTCCGTTTAAGAATAGTCATTTAACTATCTAAAAATAGTCATTTAAAAATATTTTAATAACTACTTGAAAAGATTAGTAGCACAGATTTAAAATTACGGTACCTACTAAAAAATCCTTGCTGTGTAAAACAATTGGAAAATCCTTATTGACCCTCGAAAATGCGGGTTGCATTAGGGTTTAATTAATTTTCACATTATCTTAAGTGCTTTGCAAACATACATTATATGAATAATCCAGTAGTAAAAGCGGGCGAAGCCGCAAGGGGGTCGCTAGTATATTATAAGTCAAAAGCTAAAATATTCGTTTCTATACAAAACAGTTGACGAGAAATGTACAAACCTTGTATTTTGTAGTCAACTTAATTAAGACTCGGAAAGCCGCATGTGTCGCAATTTCGACAGCTGAAGTAAATAAGTTGGCGTGATGAGTCGAGTTTGGAAAATATCCATTTCGGTTGGACGCTTCCCTACCGTCCTCGATAATCGTTCGTTTTCGTTATATTGTTTCGCTTCTAAACTTATAATTATTATTTTCTTCTTTTGTATTTAGCAGATGCTATGGTAACTTCAGTTTCTACTTCTTTCAAATTATGTCTTGTGACATGGAGACAGAATATGTAATTGAAAATAATTGGTCTTTTTTCGATATACGTATAATCTAAATGAATTTAAGAATACAATGATATTAAAAATATTTTTATTATTAGGTGATATGCCCTATATAATTATACAAGCGGAGGTCACCATTCGACACGCAATGACAAAAAAATTAGATGAGAAGTGGAGAACGCAGTGCCTTAACACTGAGTTCTCTCTTCCTACCCTGTTATGGAGGAAAAAGTATAAAGGTACTTTTTGCTTAGTTTTATAATATATGAATAAATTTCGCTCTTTTTATTTTGTGGCTATAAGAAACACTAAATAAGAAAAATAATATCAGTAATTAAAGCACGCAACCATCAAAAAAATAGGTGAAGAATACCAGCAAAATGTAGAACTAAAATTTTGTCATGAAATTATATTTAAAACTATATAAAATTATATAAAGCATTCGTCTCGACTAATGTTGTGGGTAGAGCAGCCCACACTAAGTAGGGTTATGTGTGTATGTATGTATGTATTCGCAATCCAATCTCAGAGACCCTCATTTATAAGAGCTTAAATATATTCCAAGACAAGAGTGCTTTTTCAAATTATTAATAGCTTATGTCATACAGTTTTATTAACATCATTAATATTTGTTACATTGATAAAAATATATTTCTGTAATTAATATTGTTATTTTATTTATTTATTTTTATTTTTAATTTTGTAGTACAATCAAGAAACTTAAATATATTAAATAATCAAGAAAACAGCTGAAATTTAAATATTAAATAAATAAAAAATATAAAATTTAAAGAACTTTAAGCATTTTAAAGTGATAATTCAAATTTATAGGACTATAATACTTTCTGAAATCACAGAATTAGGCAAAAAGTGAGATCTTCCTGCGTAAATTAAAGGAAAAAAATCGAATATTCATAATTTATCGGTAGACAATTTATAGAATTGACTATAAATAAAATGATAAAAGAAAAACCATTACAAACTTATAATTGCAGTTCATTTTCATCTGTACAAAAAAATTGCGGGCATATGCAAGTTTGCCAACTGTTACCTACTTCCCGTTGACATATAATTAAAAGAGAACGGAATACGGACAATAATTAAAATTATATGGACTAGTCCAACTTTTCGCTTTATTTTTTTTATGTTTCTCTTATACTCGTACACTACATCAATTAAGATCCAAATAAGATTTTTTTTATTTTGCTGTATTTTTTTATTATTGTGAAAACGTAACGTGACGTCTTTGTTTTGACTCATCTTATTTTTCTGTATTCGAATCTCATCTTCGATGAATGTTTATTGGTTAGACTGAAGTAGGTAAGGAAGTACATAACACTTTAGAACAAAATAAACAACAGTTGATACTTTCAAAAGTGTTTGTTTATCTCTTCATGGGATAAACGACGTTATCGATTTGTCACTTTGGAAGAATGGTTATTACTTGTACAGCATTTTGTCTTTCGAAAATTAGAGGTTAATTTTATTTTTCTAAAAAAATTTGATAAAATAAATTACTTAGTATTTGTATTCAAGAAATATTTATTAGCAATCAAATAATTATTTGTCTTAAACAGCTTAACAGATATAATCAACTCATTTAATGCAACAACGATTTCTTTTCGAAAGGACTGTTTGCAAATTTTAATTGCGTCTCCTCTTGCAATTTTTTAAAAAGTATAAATATGTTATTACCATTTTATTATCTGTATCACTTTAGTTGGCAATACCAAATAGGAAGCTAAAATTAAAAAACTCCAATAATATACTCAAATGAACCCATAACCATTCTGTTTAATCTGGAACATCTCAAATACTCAACTGTATCGCCAAACTTTCTAGTTGTCGATTCCCTTACTTAGCACGCAGACACCCACTATTAAACACTCGCCGACATGAGCACGGTGCCTGAACGGTGTCCGACAATATTCTCAGCAAACACGAAATACACAGGAAATGGGCGCTGCCCTCTGACGGGAATTATAATTAAGTTACTCTGACAGACGTATGACATATCTAATCTGCATGCAAGCACGAGCTCTGCCCTGCAACCAGGCGTGTTAGGACTGTAGCGTCATGTAATATGTTACAGATATTCATAGTTTGTCGATTTCTGTCATATTTTCTTTTTTTGTCAGCTTCCCGCTGTATCCCGCATATGGCAGGGTATGTAGAGGGTTCTAATGTTAAGACACTCCGTTTAACACTTTACTGTTATATTTTATATCGAATTAAAATTTCGGAAATATACTTCTTTTTATGATTGTTTTTAATAATAAAGAGAAAAGTTATTAAATGTCAAAGTTATCAGTTCGATTCCCATTTGCAACGTTGCCAGAACCTAGCGGAAGGTGGAAAATGGAGTGATTTAGCGCTAGGCTTTCTTTGCCTAGAGAAGCTCAAAAACCGCGATAAAACGTTGGACATATCAATATTTTTACCAAGTGATAATACTAATCAGTTGTTTACCTTTTTGTCTATGATTAACTTACGTTATTAACATGTAAGTGGTAAATATACCTTATATTTTTTTATTATATAGACCAAGACCAAGCAATGACGAGAACTTAAAGCAAACAATAATCTTCCACCTGAGCTCCCACAACTCCATACAACTGACTTTCCAGCTTATTAGCGTTTAACTCTTGAACTCATTGTAAATATATTTTTCTACGCTTCTCTTGGCTTAAGTGTTGTTTGTTACAAAATTAATGAACGAAACGAATGAATATCGATATTGGATACGATATTTCAGCGAATAATTTTTTATGTCAATTTTTTTTTTATCCTCACATTGTATCCCACATATAGATAAGACTAACCTAGTGTCAAGACACTTCGTCGCCTTTTCTGCACACTTTTAGGGATATTGCCTGTTGAGTGGTGGAATTTATGCTATGTATTGAATTTTGGGGGTTTTTAAAGATAAACTTTTTGCATGTACTGATTCTACAACTCTTTTTAATTCAGATTCTCTAAATCATCAAGTCCTAATTGCATCACGATACAACGGCTAACATGCTTCGCATTGATGCGTCGCATAAAGTCCGAGTGGTATAGAATAATCCTACACACAAACTTGAAAGCGTGGGCGAGCTGCTAAAACAAATCAGTTTCCATTTATACGTAATGAATACCAAAATTTCGTCACACTCTCTCTATGTATTTTCAAAGGAATTTTCATTAAAATTGTTCCATTAAGTTGGCAGTAACGTAAAATCATGCTCCTTAGGGAGAGAAATTTTGAAACGTTCGTAACCCTCGCCTAAGAGTATAGCTTTCCAAACATCATATAAGCACACCGTAAGCAAAGCCCGGCCCGATTGGATAGGATTATAAGGATACGAGGTAATCTTAGATCGCTGTGTAGACGTTTGCAACAGATCATGTTCCATGTAAATATGGATTTGTATGTATGTTTGTATGTATGTATGAATGTATGGCGAGTATTTGTGCTGTTGATTACTTTTATAGAAACTACTAGTGTTTTTTTATGGTAAGAACTTTTAAATTTTGTACTATAAGGAAGTATTTCTACTACTAATTACCGTAGATAATTTATACATAATATATCGCATATGGATTTCAAATTGAAAATCCTGAAATGAAAATCTAAACATACATACATATATCTAATATATATAATTACATACATACATATATCTAATATATATAGTTATATATAACATACGAATATTAAACTTTTATTATTTAATTTGATTGTAGCTTCAAATTCTAAACGCCTAATTTAGACTCATGCTATTTCTCTACTTCAGAGATCTTAAACTAATAACATTCGCTTACCGATTGAGTATAGAAACTTATATTATAAAGTTATACATTCACTTCATCAGCTTACTTAACAAACGGTGCACTCGATAATAAACTTTCTTAGCTCTATAAAGGATAACCCCCCACCAATCGCCGAGCTAAATACACAGAAGTCAAAACAAACTTGGTTAACTTTGAACATTTCCCATCTCTTCCCGCTACATACTACCACCACTTTACCCGACCAAATTTAAATGGTATCTACGATCCTCGTAAACTAATATATTTGTTTGCCTCTTAAAGGTGTACGTGTGTTATTGTACTTGGAGGACGCTTGTGGTAAACGGAGCGGGAATGAGCGTAGTATCGTAAATTTTAGGTTGCTTATTGATTCTTTTATCTTTTAAATCTTTATATTGCTTTGTCTTTTAAGATCTTGTTTTTGCAAATTAGAAAATGGAAATAGCGTTGATTTCCGCCACTCCAAACCTCTAGAATTTGAGGGAAAGTGGAAAATGCAAGTTTTTTATTGAGAACGGAGTGTTTTAACACTGTGTCTTAACCTGGGAACCCGCCAGGTCCCCTGTACCTACCCTGCTATGTGCAGGATATAGTGAGAACCACAAAAAAGATCATACAACAAACAACAAAGGCACAAGTACAATTAAAAAATACATTTTACAACTTCATTTTCTTTTATCCTTCACAGAATTTGGGTTAAAAGCTTTAGCTGTCTTTTTAAAACATTAAATGGAATTATAATCATAAGCCTACTTATAAATATATACATATCTATATAAAAGCCGCATTAAATACAGTCTGTATAAAATTTAATTTACCTATTTGGTGTATTCGCTGGCGGGATTACCGTTGACTGATGGGTGCGTCCCTAGTTTGAGTAAATCCGATCCCGGACGTCATACGGGGACAAATCCCAAGGATCCCAAGGCTTCCAGCTAGCCCTGGAGCTGAAGGCTTATTACGTATAACTTGTTGCTTGTAAGTTTATCTGACACGAAGTAATAAAAAGGATAAGAAGTGTGGAATAAATAGAAACGAATAATTTGCGATGGATATTCCAATTCGGTTAGATAAGTTGTTTGTTGAACACCGCGTTATTTTTGGTGCGAGAATAATATAATGAAAGTTATAATATTCTGTGAAAATTTTGGAAATATAACGAAAGTTTATTGAACGAAAAGTTTATTGAAGAAACGAACATTTTTTTTTATAATAAATTATATTATTTAATCTCTAACGCTAGCTAACTGACCGTTATGTTCGGCTGGCTACCCCGATTCGCCCCCCATTCGACCCCATTTCGCCAAATTCTCCAGGCATCGCGTTTTGAGTGGCGGAATTCATGCTTTCGCTTCGACATCAGAGCGAAGAAATGAAAATACTGTATACGTATTTCATTCCCCCGAGTGGGACTTGAACCCACAACAATCGCGTTACAGTCGCGAGCTTGTGGCCATGCGCCACCACGGCCTCTGTTTATGCTAAGTAATCTAAATGTTTATTGATAAGTTAGTGAAACTTTTCAAGGTAAAGCAATATTCAAGATAAGCTTTCAAAAATACTTAACATGTATAGTACACACTATAAATGTTTATTTATTAAAAACTCTTTTCTTTTTCTTTTTATCGCAGGCACGAAACCTTTTATTGAAAGAGTTCTTTTTTTAACGTTCACAGGACATAAGGTACGGGAAGCCTTAGTAATTTAATTTATAAACATGACTGAGTAAATCAGGATGTTTTGATTCAGTACTAGCGCTTGTGATTTTCTTTCTTCATTATCCAATTAAACTTTAAAAGATTTCTTTTAATTAAATTTAAAATGTTATTTAGTATATCAATATTAACATTGATTTCTCCTCGAGTGGGAATCGAACTCACAACCGAACCGTCGCGATTACAGAACATCGAATCTAAATGCTTATCAGGCTTTATTTTATACTTTGTTAAGAATCATTCTTCTAGATGAAAATTGTATCTATAGTCATCACATTAGCTCAAATATACATCTGTTATAATGAACTACGACTGTGTTATCTATCTTCTATCTATATCTATATATATATAATCGAAAGGTCACTCACTCATCACGAAATCTCAGAAACTACATGTGCTAGAAATCTCAAATTTTGCATAGGAGTTATTTATAGGACGTAGGTGCTCACTAAGACGGGAATTTGCAATATTCGACTTCTAAGGGATTGTTTTTGGGGTTGAAAGTTTGTATGAAACTTCGTTACTACAAATGCTACGAGTCTCAAATTTTGCATGGACGTCATTTATAGGACGTAGGTACTTATGGAGACAGAAATTAATAATAACGTAGTTCATGCAGGCGAAGCCGCGGGCGGGCCGCTAGTAACGCATATAAGTACAAAACAACTAGCATTACTTCATAAACTTGTTTAACTAGCTAAAGCTGGATATTTTTATTTTCAGTTTACTACAAGTCTTTCACGATAAAGGGATTTATGGGATCGGTCCCGGACACAGCATCCAGTGCCCGCCTTATTTACCCCCCCCCCCCCTCACTCTCAGGCTTCGTCCTAAGACATATGTACGTCATATTTAAACAAATATAAATAACACAACATTTGCTTCCACTGTATACGAGTACAGTAAACATGGGACGTAAGTTGTTATTTGAACAGAGTTTTTATGTAAAAATATTATTTGCTGGTGGTATTCTATTGAACTTTTCATTTTTTGTCTTTTCATTTTTTGTCTTTCAATATGTAATGTTATATCTTTTTTTAGCTTAACGCTGTAAGGCTGTTTAGGCCGTCATGGCGCAGCGGCACTAGGGTGTGACGGCCTTCGATAGGTAGGCAATTCAATTTTTACTTTTGTTTAAAACAGCAACAATGATGAATATTTTCCATTAGAATTTACGTTTTTTTTTTTGTTTATACACGATTTCATGCCATTACAACATCTCGACACGCTTATTGAAGCAAATATGCGTCAATATCTTGTTACTAATTGATATAATATAAAAATATACATTAGTAAGAATAATATTTGATTTTGAACATGCCGTCTCGGCGCAGGGGCACAAGAGTGAGGCTGTAAACGCAACGGTTGTGTGTTCGAATCCCACTTGGGGACTGAAATATTTATTAATTTTATTTCCTCGATCTGGTAACAAGGCGAAGCGCGTCATTGAGTTCCGTTATTCAACACGCATTGCCTCGAGAATTCAACGAAAAATGTGAAATTGAAGTGCCTTAATAGGAACGGAGAGTTTTAATACTAGGTTCCAAAATACACTTAATCATTTAATATATGTGTCGAAAATAAGAAAACGAAAAAGGGTAAGGTTTATATATAATTTATTTATCTTAAGCCTTTATATTATACATAATATAAAAGATTTCAATTAGTATTTTATGTGCGCTAGATACTAAGTGAAATGTCCACTCCCAGGGGACTTACGCAACTCCTAATCCGGTACAAGTCAGATATAATACCGAGTTGTTTTCTTATAATAAATAAAAATGCTTTATTTATTCTATAATAACATAGTATATTATATGGATCACATTTATTTGTCTTTCACTTATATCTTTCTTTTATTTTCTTAGAAATATAAATTTAGAGGACCGTCACGGCGTAGTGGCACATGCGACTGTAAACGCGAAAGGCTGTGGTTTCGATTCCTACAAGAGTTAATAAAATATTATACCTATATTATAAATTCGAAAGTAACTCTGTCTGTCTGTCTGTCTCTTACGCAATCAGGGCCAAACAGCTAATTTAATTGTGATAAAATACTCATATTGAGATACTTGAGGCTCACGGGATGAACATAGGACACTTTTTTTTCTCATATTTGTAATATTTTCCATATATACTAATATATTAAAATATTTATTAATTTGACATGCAATTTATGCCGTCATGTTAATAACAACCGTCGCTATGGGACCGTTGCTAAGGGACGATTTGCAAAGTTTGTTGTTAGAAAACGTCGCCCAAAATGAGCTTGCTTAACGCATCTCTCTATTAAAAACTGAAAATAATTTCATAAATATATTTAATAAATATTCGTATAGTTCAAGCGGGCGTAGCCGCGTTCGGGTCCACTAGTATTTAATATATTCATTTTCTCGCTCTGGTAATACGACAAAGCGCGGCGTTGACTTCCGCCACTCCACATATAATATGTCTAATATAAGTATTTTTCACACCAATATATAATTGCTATTAGCTTCACGCTGTAACCCGCATATCGCACGAAGAAATTAAAATATTAAACAATTCATATCCCCAAGTGGAACCTGAACATCCAACATATTTATAACTAAAAAGGTAAGTAAATAAGGACAAGCACACCAATAAGCCAAAGTTCACACATAAACGACACCGCTTCTATAAATTCCCATCGAAGTTTAGTTGAATAGTTTGAAATAGTATTGTTTAAAACTCCGCATTGGCCTCAAAACTTAAATAATTTAAAGCTTTCGGTCTTGTCAAATGGAATGTTCTAGATCTTTGCTCCAGCAGTGATTTGCCGCGTGATACCTAATATTTTTAATTGCAAACTTGAGCTTCTGTTATTAGTTTAGTTTGTTCGTAGCGTTAATTATGAATGTTGTTGTTTATTAGAAATGTTATGATATAATTGAATTTTGTTTATGTATAGTTTAAGTAAGTTTATTTTATATTAAATACTACGAGTATTAATATGAGGCCAGTCGTGGCTTAGGGGCGCAGAGCGTGACCGTAAAACCGATTGGTTGTGGGTTCGATCCCCACTCGAGGAAATGAAATATTTATTTAAATGTATATTTCAATTTCTTCGCTCTGGTGTCGAGGCAAAAGCGCGATATTGAGTTCCGTCACTCAACACGCAATGCCTGCAGAATTCGGCGGAAAGAGAGGAACGAAGTGTTTTAACAATAAGTTCCCTCTACTTACCCTGCTGTGTGCGGAATACAGCGTGACGCTGATTTTTTGATTTTTTGCTCCCGTTGTTTTTTAGCTTCATGCTGTATTCCGAACAAAGCAGGGTAGGCAAAGAAAACCTGGGAACCTAATGTTAAGACACTCCGTTCCCATGTAGAGATTTCCGTCCTCCATTTTCTTCAAAATTTAAACACCTTTTTCATAAAAAGCTAATAATGGACAGTTACAAAGAAAAAAGAGAAAAAAACCACTATATTTCACAATATTAAAGTATGAGTCACAACCAAAAGGACATGTGACTACAAAGCGGATTAAGCTCAAACATTAATAAGCATACAAAATCAACAGAAAAATATGCATAAAATTCATAAAGGTTCACGATTTGAAATAAAAATGCACTTTTACGTGCAAAATTACATTTAAAATACATCTTCTTATGTTTTTGTGTCACACAAAGACAGAGACAATCTATTGTTAAAACACTCCGTTACAATATAACACACAAATATATAATATTAACACTCAAATATACGTGACATTGCGTTTTCAGTAGCGTAACTCAAAGCCGCGAATTATCTTCTTCCCGGAGCGAGGAAATCAAAATAATTTATTCTCCCGTATGGAAATCGAACTCACAATCGTCGCACGTACATTCAGGCGCTATGACGACCACCACGACGGTATCAACATATTCTTCATTTCTTCATATTCTTTTCTACATAAGTATTGCATCTATGAAGAAGCTATCGTATAGTCCGAAAGTGTTTGACTACAAGCATTAGTTTCTGTTTCCGTTTCGATTCTAATACAGGTGAACAGTACTAAATGTGTAATTAGACTATTTCAAAGAATACAAATACCTACCTAAAATGATATAAGTAAAACACTGAAAGCTAGTTATTTCTTAAAAAAAAAACGAGTTCACCTTGCTCCATATAAAAAAACAAATTCCACTAAACTAAGCCTATTTTGTAGCAAAAGAGCCGCCTAAGCATAATCGAGCACTTTTTATTCTACACGGATCTCATCAATTAATAACACATGCTTTAGATTTCAGAAGATGAGGGTACCCTGAATTTTCACAGATAACAAAACTAACACGGATATAGGAAAATAGAATTTCGATAAAAAAAGTTTATATTATAATATATATTGAGTATAATATATTTTTCATTTCCTCGTTATGGCAACCTCGTTGCCATAACGCGGTGTTATGTTTCGCCACTCAACAAGTAATGCCTCAAGAAGTCGGTAAAGAGTGTGTTCCTAGGTTTCCTCTGCCTGCCCTTCTATATGCGCGATACAACGTAAAGCGTTTATATTTGAGAAGATATATTTTACTGAATACATTAATCAATAAAGCAGTGAGGCAAAGGCCAAGATTGAATCTAAGACTTAAACATTAAACTAAAAACTCTATTGTAAATTTCCACACCAAAACTTTTAAATAAAATGTCAAATCAAATTGATTCATACATAATCCCTTGCCATTTCATTCTTCTCTATTCTCTATTTCCAAAAGTAACAGGTTAAAGGCAAGTTATTAAAACGGTATCTTTAAAATATGTCGCGTTAGGGCGGCGAATAAATAATGCCGGTGGCCGCCGGGGGCACGGTGGGACCGGGCGCTCTCAATATAGCCATATGGTAATGGAAACTATAGAGGATAAGACTATCCAACTATTATTGTATTTATCTTTAAGAAATTCTTATATTTAAATAGAAATTCATAATGTTTTCTATTTTCTGCCTATTTTCTACTAACGAAGCACGTTGTATGAGAAAACATAGCTTTAGAGCTTCATGATGTATTCCGCTTATACTTATTCGTACATAATGTACAATAGATTAAATAAAACAAATCACATATTTGAATGAAACGAGTTAAGAAAAAAAAAGCATAAAGAAAATCCTTTTCACTGACCAACTCACTTCTAACAAAATATTTTTTAAATATAAAAACATTTAAAAAGATGCCATTTTCTTGCATCCCGACAATCCCTGGAAGCGAGCAAATTACCTAGCAAAGCTAGTATTACTTGTATTCGTCCAATCTTAACCCTGATCCTTTTTATCGCTCTATGAATATTTCAAAAGCCCGACTGCCGAGGTGCGGCTCTAATGATCGACTGGCTAAGCCTCTGATGTTAGTTTGACTTATAAATATGTATGTGACGGTAAAAGAATATTTTTCTTACCAATATGATTTCCCGATAGACATGACGACTAAATATTACTGCCGACTGAAGGAAATTGCAAGAGACTTGGTTCGTAAGTTGTGTTTGTGTATTTATGATATAATATTTTGTATTTCATCTGAAATGAGAGGTCAATTATTTTCATTTTCCAGATTTGGTAAGATAAAGTTAGGCATTGAGTTCTGCTGCTCAACACGTACTGTATCAAAATCGACGGGTAGGCGGAAATAGATCACTAGGCTCCCTCTATCCTGCTATATAAGGATTAACGCGTAAAACAAAACATATAAAAACTAAATGAAAACAATTTGGAAAAATTAAAATACTTTTAGTAGACATTTTAAAGAACGTAGTATAAAAACACTCAGTACATCACATAACTGCATACAAAGCGGTAAGTTTTTAAGCAGCATTTTTAATAATCCAATATAAATCCAAATACAATTAAAACGAAAACCCATTAAATATATAACATTAAAACATTGTAACCAAAACAAATTTCAAAATTGTAATAGCATATAACGAGATCCACTATAAACCTTCGGTCCCAAATGGCACGAGTGCTCGCAATGGCCAGGACCATCCGCACCGTGGAATTTACATCGTGTCCCATATACTATACACGCGCGCACATTAAATTCGATCCCGAATTATGAGAATAGAGTCCTTAAACTTTATATACCAGTTACTGTCGTCTGGTTTTCGCTAGCTTAAAATTGCTTTTTGAATTTTTACATTCAAGAACATAAAGTGAAGGAATGTGGGTAGTTGCTAAAAGTAATATGGAATTTTAGTGTTATAGCGGCATATTTAAGTTTAATACATATTTGCTCTTAATTACCGCGGAAAAAACTTGATAGTTAAATATCAACTAATATATCTTCATGAAATGCAAGAATACTAATTTCTATACTAAACACGTTCTAAGTCAATTATTATTATCTGTGTACACGGGGTCGTGGGCGGCGGTGATCACCACCAGGTGACCCGATCGTTCGTCCGAAAGCTCGTTTGCCTTGTCCTTTTTCCATAAAAAAAAAACAATTGTAAAGTAAATAACAAAAACGTTCATCTACAGAAAAGAACTAATAATATTATGAATTCAAATTAACGAGACACTATAAAAGAAGAATAGCCAAAGTAACTCACAGAAAAGCCAGTTGACATTACAAAACAGTCGGTGGCGAGCATCGTACAAAAGTTACAAGTGATTTGGCGAGATGACCACGGTAATGCGGTACTAAAGGTCGCTCTCGGTATTTTCAAGCGTACTTTGTACTATTGTACTCTAAAGAAGTGTTTATGTGCGAACGTAAAAAAGTTTAACGTTGTTGCAGGCCGGTGTGTGCATCAGAGTGAAATGCGAGACGACTGAATCTGCCCAGCGGAGTAACTCTTAGCCTAGGGTTGCTTTGGTCTGGTTTATTTTGGAACTGTATATTTTCATATATTTTTGGTTAAAAATAATAATATCGTACTCTCGAAACAAGGAAGTTGGCATCCTGGAATAACTTTGGCATGACATGTTTAAATGTATGATGTTAGCTGGGAGTTGAATTGTTTCATATTTTTCTCCTTCACGCTTTCTTTTCGCATAACAGGGTAAGCAAAGAGAGCTGGTGTTAAGACACTGCGTTTCCCATTTTTCCGCGCACTTTCCAAAATATTGGGTAAATAGAAAAATTAAAATAATTTAAGTATAATCCCCCGAATCAACTTACAATCATCGCTTTTACTGCCAAAATATCTTAAGTATAGACCGTATATCATGCGAACAAATTTTTAAGTTTTATAAAAGAACGAAGATCAGACTGTCACAAGGAATTGGGCAAATGGCAAACGTTTATTACATAAACATTTTCCCTGTTATCAAAACAACGAAGTGACAAGGCTCTATGTATGTTACTTACTCGTATATATACACTTTAATATAATAACTAGTTAACAAATGAATTACAAAATAAAACGATCTTATAATATTTTATATCTAATTCGAAATAACAACCAATTAAAAATATAAATTCCATATTGAATAATACCTGAAGAATGAGCAGAAGATAATGGACGTACAATTAAATAATCATGGAACAATGAACAGCGAGCAGCCCTGCGCTGAAGGTGCTGTAAGTGTACAACTGCCGGCCGTATCTTCACGACGATTCACTAGACTTCAGCGAAAGAATACAGAAAACTACCACCACACGAAAACCGCCCATAATTCACCCATCCAAAAACCCAATTTCCTTTGCACCACCACAAAAAAGGTGAGTCTAAAACTTAAAGGTGTGAGATGCAAAAATAGCTCTTAAAAACTGTTATGTTAAGAAAAAGAAGTTTAATTTCCTGTGTATATAAGTCAAGGCATCCAGTTGTTAATTGAAGGAGCCTGGTGGTTTGGATTATGTCGAGTTTTTGCCTCGTTCCTGTATAATTACTCTGAGTGTTTCGACTAAGTCTGGGAAGTTGAGGCCAGTATTTTATGGAGGGTCGTTAAAATTCTATGGAGTGCTATTTCTTATACTAGTGAAGTTTGTCTTTCAAATATAGTGAAAGCTCGCCTTTAAATAAGAGAGCAATGTTCTCGAAATCATAATTATATTTTTGTGTAATGTTATACGAATAAAAATAAGATTAAGAATGAAATAAAACGCAAGCTTCTTTTAAAAATAGCTTATTTCGTTATAAAATTATATGACAAACACAATGTACTTATTATTTTTAAATACGAAAACAAATATCAGCTTAAAAATATTTTGAAGAAGAAATATTTTAAAGAAGAATGAAATAAATATATTTTTTAAAAGTAAGTACTAACTAACGAGGTACCAATATACTGTCTCTAAAAATCACAGCGACTGCACTTTAAACTATTTCGGTCGTACACAACTTACTTTATCTATGTCTATAAAATAATATAAATTAATTAATTAAATTTAATTCTTCATATGCTTTTTAGACATTACTTTTTCTTCTTTTTCACTATACTTTTTTTGGGCGCAAGCTCTATAAGCTGCGGTTTTCGATCCGGCCACATACGCTCTACCATATCCACTACACCTATTAGGAATATTAAACTTATACACGTTTACTTGTAGTAATAAAAATATTTAATACTTTAAACGAAATTAGTACTAAAAAGTATTCGCAATATTTATTTTAGCGTCTATTCTGCCATGACACAATTATGTAGAAACATATATCTAAAGAAAGTCTCCTTTTAAAAAAACCACTTCATGTTTTCTATTTTTGTTATTAGCAGGGTGCTGAACAAGAACCTAGTGTCAAGACACTACGTTCTCCTCCCCCCGTATTAGGGTTTATACAAATCCACAACCATGCATGCTCATATTCAGACACTGTTCCACTCCACCACGATGACCTTTTTTTAATATAAAATTATTAAATTTTACTTCAAGACTTAAGCTTGGGTAGCAAAATTCGTAGGATTAAGTGTTTGTTCTGTTCAGACACACAAATCTAGGTATATATCCTCGTCACTGTAGATCTACCATATAACATTCTCCCAAAGTTAAATCCCTTCCACGAATGAACACCATGTCTATTCAAAGCTAAAGTCCAAGCCAACTCCCCCCCAAAGAAATATCCATATATCCCCATGATGAATCTATAGGTAGGTAGAAGTAAGTATTACATGTAACACAAGACATATTTACAAACATAATCAAATGAAATTTACTCGCCAACAAATCTCATAATTATCTACGAAACAATCTGAGACGATCCATCATTTAGGAGCACACGAACAATAGGAACAAGATAATGACATCCCCAACATGATAATGATAATATCTTTTGTCAATTCGAATCAAACAAGCAGGCAGAATTAGTTCAATTAAATTGAACACCCATTGTTTCATTGTAATAAATTATCGAGGACCGATTGGTAACTCCAATTGTTTGGGAACATTTTTTTTTTTTTGGTTGATTGTTACTATTGAAATTAGTAATAATAAGAGTCTTAGTGACGTAGTTACCTTGATGAACACAATAGTTAGATATTCATATCCATCGCAGGGAAAAATTAGGATAATTTTTTCATATAAATATTTCTACCATCATTTAGCATATAGAAAGTAATATCTTTAGATAAAAGAAAATTCAAGACAAAAGTTATTGATAGGTTTTCTTTGCTTTTTACCCCAAAATATCAAAGATAAGTTTAATAAAATACTACGATATTTGAAGCTTAATCGCTTGACAAGTATATTAAAACTGAAGTTTTCTGATGAAAAGTCTTCGAAGATCCTCCGGAGAAAGAAGCGTTTTACAAGTAAATAAAACTTGGATCATAACATTTGACGGCCGGCTCTCTTCTCGTTGAGAGTATTTGTTGAAGAATATTTGTTTTATATTTCTCAACCAGTAAGCAAAGTTTAAGAACAATGACAAAAATAATAGCTAGTATTTTTTTGCTATATCCGTCATGTTCCATACAATTTCATTAAAAACTTATACATTAAATATTGTGATATTATAATTGAACAAACAATAACCCTTTCGGTTTCGACGGCCATTTTATTAATTAATATATCGATCAACTAAATCTATTAATATTATATTAAAGCTGGCGCAAAATAAATGTTTGAACAAGATATTAATAATAATAAAAAAATTATACGTACACGTTTGTTTATAAATCATAATGTTTATTAAAAATTAAAATTGAGGCCATCGTAGCGCAGTGGGATAGGCGCTTAGTCAACGCGAAGGTTATGGATTCGAATCCCACACGGGAGAATTAATTATTTTCTTACTATATGTATAGATTTTTCTCTCGGCTTTATGATACAGTGTGAAGCTGTATCCCGTACATAGCAGGTTAGGCACACCGAACCTGGAAACATACTACCTAAGACACTCCGTTCTCATTAAGACATCCGCTCCACACTAGACTACCTACCTTATTTATTATTTTCAATTCCTAGCTCGATAATTTTTAAATCGAAGTTTGATCTCAATATGGCGAAATAGTGGAGAACAAAATATCCTTAGACCAGATCCTCTTGGCTTATCTTTCTATGAGGAGTGAAACGTGAAATTGTTAACAAACCTTTACTTCAATGATATTGAAACTTTTCTTCTACTACTTTTAGTAAATTTTTACAAATATAAAAAAAACTTATTATCAACACACGCATACCAGTTAAGTCCAGCAACCTCCCGCCATTTTCCAATTTTGAACCAGGGAAAGCTTCGGTAAGAGCTCTCACAAGGGGTTCATCTACAGGAGTGCCGGCCATTTTGAGTTCTCTCATTATATCACGATGTTGTATATTATCACCTGTTTTCTTTTTTTGTATGAAGTAGCCACTAAGAAATTAAAAAAAATAAGAAATCACATTTATATTTTTGGCCGTTGTGGATAGATTACTATTGAACAATGAACACACAGACCATAGGTTCAAAACAGAGTAGGGAAAAAATATATTTATAGGATTTTTTCTCGATCTGTTAATCAATTATTCGGGTAATAATAAAATTGCTTATAAAAAATAATAATTCGTTTTTTTTTATCTCGACAAATTCGATACATTTCATGTGGAGTAGCTGGTAACTACCAGAACAGAAAAATGAAATTAGGTGAATATAAATTTAACTCAATTACAAGAAAACAATTGAAAAAAGAAGAATATACAAAAGTAAAAGTCAAATTAAAAAAAAATGCTTCAACAAAATTGAAAAAAAAACAAACTACAAAAACAAGGGGCTTTGACTTTTTACACTTAACACGGCATATCTCTAAAATTGATAGGGAAAACACCCTTCCATAAGCGGGATACAGCGTAAAGCAAGTAGTAAACAAATAAACTAACGCTATATCCACTTGGTATTTCTTGGAGGCGCGGGAGGTGAGAAAGTCTAATCTCTTCAGCAATATCACCCTGATATCCTGCACTGAGGGCGTGTAGTCGTGCTTAACGAAGCCGTGCGTTATGTTGCACTTTTTACGAAATGGCAACTGCAGCACTTCCTTGCGTATCTTAAAAAATAAAGGTTTGTTGACTTTTAAGAGATACTTACATTAAAAAAATAAAAAAGAAGTCGATTAAAAAAAAACTATGAACTTGGTGTAACCTTAGTGTGCAAATTACATCATATACCTCCTCGTATATACTTATAGCATCAAAACTATACATATTAAATATGCTATATTTATTTATATATTCGGCTTAGTAATCAAATAAAAGATAATTTTGACAAAACAAATTGATTGTGATTCAATTATATTTAGTTTAAAATTAAACTAAAAAAACGCCTATTCCTATATAAGTGCAATATAAGAATGTAGGTACTCGGAGCTATGAATAGAATCGTTTCGATAGTTAGAGTTATATGTGGCACATGACACATGTATAACTCTAACTATCGAAACGATTAACGTGATGAATATAGCCTATAGCCTCCCTCAATAAATAGACTATAAAATAGAAAAAAAATCAATTCTAACCAGTAGTTTTTGAGGTTCGAGCGTGAAACCAAACAATCACTTCAACTTTATAAATATAGTTACAGAGTAAAATAAAAATTAATGTATAGATTTGAAGCAGTTATCTATATTTTCCTCTCTAAAACTGATGTAACAAATCATAATTTTTGTCAAACATATTTTAAATATACAATCGACTAAGTAAATAACGTAGAAAAATTGGATCGTATAAAATAATTGAATTACTTAATTATACCTCCGAGTGGGAATTGAACTCACAATCATCGCGCTTACAGTCACATGCTTGTGCCCCAGCGCTACGATGGCCTCGAATTTTATTATATTATAATTTTATATACATTTATATTTATACATGCAACTATTAATTTTATTAACAAAAGACACTATAGATTTTTCATTTATCTTTACTCGAAGCGTTATCGAAAAACGTTAACTTTTCATTCCATAGTAACGATCATTAAAAATAATGACCATTTTAATGTTGTTTTCAATCAGAAAATACAATAATGAGATGGAAAATACATACAAAATTATAATTTTTAATTATTATGTATAATGAAGTTTATATAACATTGAAATATCCAATTAGTTGCCAACTAATTATTTGTCAATGTTAAAATATAAGATTATTCCGTTATATAATATTTATGTATGCTATATACAAGGAACCTAGTGTTAAGACCGTTCGTCCCCCACTTCTGATCAATTTCATAGACGTTGCGTGTTGAGTGGCGAAACTCAATGCCGCGCTTTGAGCACTCAACACGCTATACCTCAAAAATTCTGTAGAAAGTAGAGGATGCAAGAGCCTGAATGGGGAACGGAGTGTCTTAACACTATGTACTCGTATGTATGGAGAAAGGTCTGGGGTGAATTTCCACTTAGGCAACGCGGCAACGAGTTTTGAAACTCAACACACAATGCCTCAAGAATTCGGTGGAAAATGGGGTACGAAAAAGTTTTAATGGGGACGGAACAGAGTGTCTAAACATTAGGTTCCCATGTTGCTTCTAACCATCCTTTGTACGGAATACAGCGTAAATAAAAAAAAGTGCTTACTCTAACAAATTCCTTGTTAACTTCCACGTTATCCAGAAGCAGGTCAGTCAATTTGACAGAATTATTTCTCAGTTTATCAACAAGGATTATGGCGCCTTCAGCAGTTAGAGGGTTGTAGGAAAGATCTAGAATACGGAGACTCTTCGCCTTTCCCAATTTATTGGCAATCATTTTGGCTGCTGAATCATCCAACCTATAGCACAATGTAATTGTTGTAATAGTTAATAATAATAATTAAAGTTTAGCAGGTACGTTTCATATGTAATTTTTTCATCAAGTTCCTTTATCAGTTTTCTTAAAAGTTATGTGTGGCTTCGGCCTCCTGCCATATATCCTATCCGATACTGCTCATCACCACAGTCAAAAAACATTCGTGTTTAAACATATAAAATAAGACGTCGAATAGAGAACCTCCTCTGGTTTTTTCACAAATAGGAAAACAGACAGTCAGACAAAAATTTTAAAATTGTTCGTTTATTTTTCAGTATCGAGTAAAGTAAACTATAAGCACTTGAAAAACACAACTATTTTGAAATTACAGACAGACAGTCAAATTTTATTTATAAGTATAAATATAAAATAGATTCATTTATCGTGAGGTGGTTATGGCACAGTTGTAACACGTTTGGCACTAAAGAATCAGCGGTTTTGAACACACATCTTCAAAATTGGGCGTAGAGTGAAAAACGAAGTGTCTTAACATTAAGTCAACTGCTATGTGGTAATGAAGGCGAAGCTCTTTTTTTAATTTAATTAGTCCTCCCGTATATATTAATTATATCACACAAATAAAATTTCAAATAAGATACAATGTATGAAATTTTAAATTTGATATTGAATCTAGTACAATAAAATAATACTGTTACGACTGCTATTACCTATTATTGCTCAGATCCAAAATTTGCAGTGTAGGAACTAAAAGTAGTTTCTTAAGAATTTTGCTTATCTTAAGATAATTCCAGGACATATTGAGTTCAACCAAAGCGGCGCCATCGCTTAATTGAAATAGAAGTTCGTTTACACCTAAAAATGAAAAAAAAAAAGTAAATGTCTGTCCACCATCTTTTCAGGAAAAGACATTCTAGTGACATCAATTCTCTCTTTGTTCTGTACTAGTTGGAGAGATATTATTGACTAATGAATGAACTTAAAGCACTTTTTTCTAAACCGACCAGACCAATTATTCATATTTTCTTTATTATTTCATTAAAAGTATTTGTTTTCGAAAATATATTTAATATTGACTTTAATTAGGCTAATCGAAAGGAATAACAATTTCTTGTAACATTATACTTGAAACCTAACTAATAAAATATTAAATCTCTACACAATTTTCTTAAATAATAATAAGAAGAAAATTCATACATAAAGTTTTCTAAAAAACAGGTATATGAAACTCTACCCACAAATTTAATTAGGACCAAATATATTTCTATCAAAAATTTATTATCAGTACACAAATCTTCAACGAAAATATTAATTAATATTAATAAAAATCCAATTTGAATACTAAAAAGACAAATACTTTAATTTAAACATGCCTTCGTAAAAGTTTAACAACCAGCAAACTTTAAACCCTATCAGAACGGTTCAGCTAGGTGGATAAACGCATTTAGTTCGTTAATGACTTCCACTAGCCTTTGAGAGCAGACATTTTGTTCCAAGAGAGGTCCAGATGAGTTGTAGTCTTGTTGCCTTCAATGGCAGATGAAAACGCCGACGCAGCACAGGAACTCAGCTCGTTATAGCTTAGACTCAACCTTTTAATTAAAATGGCATTGGTACCAACTTAATTCTTGAAATAAGTGACATTATTAAAAGTGAACGCTTCTACAAATGGGGAGGTTTTGTTTGTTTTCTAATTAAACATTTCTTAATTAGCGTTTGACTGACATTAAATGTCAGTTAAACGGTTATTATTCTTTGAGTGAATCTTTAAAATAATTTAAAATTTAAGCGTATGTATATACTAGGCTTAATTAAATAAAATAAAATTAATTGTGGTAACAAAAAATGTTATTAGTTATGAACGGATTAATAATATACGTTTTTAGATTCATAGTCAAACTTGCAAGGGCAAAATTAAGGCAGAAAATTACAAATTTATTTCATTAACTCTGTTGTTCATTTATAGTATGAGGCGTTGCACTATCTAACCTTGATTTTTTAGCGTCTCGCTGCACTCCGTACATAGGAGGGTAGGCAGAGAGAAACTGGGAGCGTAGTGTTAAGACACTTAATTTCCTCTAAGACACTTCCTTTCCCTACTTTCCGCCAAATTCTTGAGGCATGTTGGGTAGCGGAGCTCAACGAAACGCTTTGCCTCGTAACTAGAGCGAGTAAATGAAAATGTACAACTTTTCATTTTACTGAGTGGGAATCGAACTCACAACCTCACTGCGTCGTCGACCGACGTCTTCAACTTGATCAGATCAGATTATCAACAAACACTAGACCTACGAACAAAACATCAAAAATACTCCTAAAATTAATTTATTACAATTCACAAATTTGTTTGGAATTTAACGAGGTACGATCTCATTATCACAATGTGATGAACCAACACCGGATGGGACCACAGCTAAATGGCCAACTTGATAATTTGGGAGTTTCGACGCGAACGCGCCCATTTCCTAATAATTTTACGATACGATGGGATTTCGATTACCATTGGAATGGGCTCGCAGTAATTTCCTATTTTCAATGCAGCTTAACATATTTAGTCTATGTGTTGATAAATTTTCATAGGATTTAAATGCAATAAGTTGGGCTTTGTTTTGGTGGTGGCTGATCACTGTTTAAGTATTAGTGGGAAGTATGTACATACATTTAATGTAGTAGAGACTAGACATTTCAATTTAAATAGGATGAAGGTGTAAGTCTTACTTGTATTAATTGTATGGATATGTACTACGAGCAATTCGTGAGGATATTAAGTTGTAGACTTTAATAACGTTAAATCTCATTTCAACCACTCTTATTTTCGATTAAAAAGAAAGTAGCGTAACAGAACAATATTTCATACATATCATATCTCGTGGTCTTCGTCGCGCAGAGAATTCTACGGAAAGTGGGGAACTGTCTAAATGAGAACGGAGTGTCTTAACACTAAGATCCCTGTCTACCCTGCTATGTACAGAATACAGAATAAAGCAAAAAAAAAATTTAAAAAATCTATATATGAAATATCAAAAATCATGTCTGACTGTAGACATGGTGTGGAATTAATTATTACTATTGTTGTTTTATTTTCTCGCTGTAGTAAGACAAGATGTAACCTTAAACATCAACACTGAGAGCTGAAAAAAAAATAACTTAACATTGAACCCACTACCATCCTTTCAAAAAAAAAAAAATATTTCACTAACAGTTAATTAACTATCAATAAAATTCCATATTTTTTCATACCTTTTAATAATAGCACCTTTCACCAGCTGAGCAGCCAGGTGCTCGAAACCCTCATCACCAATATAGTTGCGGGACAAATCGAGCAGCTCCAATGGACGAGCGTTGAGGAACATGACTAATCTCCTGAGACCCTCCGCTTGAATTCTAAATTAATACCTGGGCTATTGTATGAGTCTGTATAGATTTGTATGGGATGTTGGACATGCATGGGTGTTAGGGAAATTCAATATCGGTGACCGAACTTGCTTTACTAAGTTACAATGATTTACAAAGTCTACGTTGGTGCTAGTAATAGTAATATGTCTGCGTATTTCTTTCTTTTTTATTTTATAATATATATTTTTAGGAAAATGGCAATGTTACCATAGTGAAGCTACGATACTTCGATTTCTATTTTACTTATTTCTTTCTGTATATAGCAGGGTAGGCAGAGGGAACCTGGGAACCTAGTATTAAGACACTCCATTATCATTAAGACACTTTCTTTTCTACAGAATTAAATTTTACATACTAAATTATTACTAAAATCATACACTTATCACCAATTTATTCATAAACTTAAAACAATATCGAACTAAGCAGAGAGATTTATGTGTCACCATCCAATTATATTATTGGTCTGCTCAATGTCGATATATCAGCTTTGCTTTATTTATTTTTTAGAATGCGGAACATAACGCCGCAAATAACATTAATTATATTTAACCAGAATCCCATCAAAAGAAATCTTGGTATTTATTTTAAACAACGTGTCCCACGTTACTTAAAATAAAAATATATATATTTTTGATACTACAATATTACAATATCATAATATACCTGCATCCAGATAAAACAAGTTCTTGTAGAACCATATTTTCTCTGAGCATTTGACCGAGGTGATAACACGCGTCCTCGTTCAGGAAGTTTGAAGTGAGATCCAATCGTCTCACGTAACTATTGTAAGTGAGTGCCATGGACATCACTCGTACGGTATTTGGATTTACACCATAGTACTATATGAAAACATGGAATAATTAAACAAAGGGTTTTATATATTTATTATATATATATATATATATATATATATATATATATATATATATATAT
>JAEBDU010013172.1:1805445-1924316 GCA_016802625.1 Heliconius numata
TATATATATATATATATATATATATATATATATATATATATATATATATATATATATATATATAAACATCACGCTGTATCCACATAATAGCAAGATAGGCTCAGAAAACCTAGGAAAGTCGTAAGACATTCCATTCCCCATTAAGACACTTTCGTCCCCCACCTCCAAATTCTTGAGGAAATGAAAATAATTCATTCCCTCTAATGGGAATCGAACTCACAGCCGTTGAGCTTACCGGAAAACGCTGTGCCGTTGGGGCACGATATCCTCATATTAAAAATATATTCACTTAATTCAAAGCTGTCCAAACAACACAGCCTAAAGGGAACTCTTACGGCGAACTGTATCAGAAAGCAATAAAGATTTCTATCCTATAAATGGACTGGATGTTGGTTGAATTGTAAATAATGGTGCTTATTTTCAAATCAATGGCCTCGGCGAGCAGCCCTCTGAGGAAACTTCTTACTGGACTCACTTTCATTTCCTCACATAAATCTAAATACAGCTCTTGACCATCGAGTGGGTAGATTTTTCTTGGCTCTGCAATAGTTATAATTTTACTACACGAGTGTAGCTTAGTTGAAAACTTAGAGTTCATTTCCTTCAACTATCGCCAAACCAATATTTTTTTATATGAATTATTATTTTTGTTAGTTAGAACTATCATTGCCATACCGAAAGTCATTATGTTGGCACTTCACACATGTTAGGGCACAAGCGCAACCCCACAATCATAAGAGACTCCCAATCATAAAGTTACATAAGGCTGACATGAAAAGGCACACACACATATTTAGAAATAAAAAAAATCTTATAGCATTGTTTATGTCGATTACAAGTAAGCTCATATTCCCCCACAAATTTGGTCAATGGATCCGCTCCTGTGAATCCGGATAGAAGTTACTCCTTTCTCCATTTTTGTTTATTTCCTTACTTTATCCGACCAGATGGACTAATATAAAAAATAAAATAAGCACAAATTTGAACTTGAAGATCGAGCTCGGTGGCGTGCCATTGGAGAGGCTGATGATGATGATGATGAAACAACTTTACCTGGATTTAGCAGAGCTTCTTTAATGCCTGGATCTTTTACCCCTAGATATTCATAATGTGGGTGTCGTATCACTGTGCTATCGGACATGGGCACATATTTAGTGCATATTTCACCACTGCCCGGGTCATAGAGACCTTGCTGGTATAACAACATCTTAACATTTTCATTTGAAGGTACCGATGGTATCTCCTCAAAGGAATCCGAAGAAGACGAAAATAGCTTATTATAAATTAGAGTAGTAGAAAAATTCTGCTCCTCCGAAATACTTGAAGACATTTTCAAGCTTACTTATATTATAATCTTATATAAAAGTAGAGTTTTTATTATTATTATAATATGTTTTTTGATTATAATAAATTGACATATGTCAATGTAAATACATTGCAAGTTTTAAAATAATTAACACCGGTCAAGGAGTTTAGTAATGACTAGCCTAAAATATACAAAATACAGAAAGTTGTTGGGAGGTGTCTTGACAGTTCTGCTGAGAAGAGCCGGCAAGAAACTCAACAGTTGCTCTTTTCAAAATCAATGGTACAATCACAATCTGTTACATTAGTTGGCAGCTATCCTGCATTACATTCAATAGACATTAATTCCATACATGTTTATCCTCTAATTATGTATTCAAGTTCAATTAAAGGATTTATTTATCTTCATATACATATAAGACTCTAAAGGCAACTGCCAGCCAGAGATATATACATAGCCAAAGTCACTAAAAGAAGAATACTGTTATGTTGCAGATATTTTTTTCGTAAGCGAACATTAAAAATATTTTTGAAAAATGCATCCTTAAAAGTGTAAAGTTAGTATAATATAAATGCTTCCTCCGCTATGTTA
This sequence comes from Heliconius numata, assembly GCA_016802625.1. Classification (NCBI taxonomy): domain Eukaryota; kingdom Metazoa; phylum Arthropoda; class Insecta; order Lepidoptera; family Nymphalidae; genus Heliconius; species Heliconius numata. The sequence continues at coordinate 1,807,343 of JAEBDU010013172.1, forward strand.
GATGTAATACCTACAACTGGGTTTATTATTTAAAAACCTAGAGGGCAGTCGTGTGGCACATGGTCACAAACGTGCGACTGTGATCGCGACAGGCTGTAGGTTCAATTCCCACTCGAGATTATTAAATAATATTTTCATTTTCTCATTCTTCTAGTTACGGAGCGAAAGTGCGGCGTTGAGTTTCACCATTTTCCCCTGCTCCACAGCGTGTAGCTAAAAAAACAATAATCATATAAATTCGTAATAAACAACCTACACGATTAAAAACAAAGTTCAAAATCGACGAAAATAAATAAAACAAAACCACTCGCTTATAAAAGACATGTCTTTAAGCGTATACAGACAGAAGTAAAAACGTCATATGGTGCAATATCGCGCCGCCCGCCCGCCGTGTCAACATTTACAAGTACGGCGCGGAAAAAGGAAGCTCGGCTTACCGATGCTATGAGTTTTCAAATGGGCGTCCCCTAAACACACAAGTATGACAAACTCTTGTAAATATCGATTGTTTTTTGTGAACTTTAATATTTGCATGAAAGTTTATAGTGTATAGTTTTTTCTGTAAACTTTACTTATTTATGCTTCTTCTTCTTCTTAAAGTGCCTCTCCAACTAGTGAAGGTTGGCAGTCAACTTCGCATACTTAGTCCTGTCCCTAGCCAAATGAATCAAATCTAAGGCGTTTTTAATTCCAGTCCATACCTTGATGTTCCTTAGCCATGACTTTCTTCTACCGCCGGTTTTCCTTTTCCCAGAAACTTTTCCCATTATTATTTATGCTTATAAGTTCTGTACCCAAAGGGTAAAGCGGAATCCTATAACTAAAACTCCGCTGTCCGTCCATCCGTCTGACCGTCGGTCTGTATGTCTGTCGCCAGGTTTTATCACATGAACGGTGATAGTTCGACAGTTGAAAGTTTCACAGATGATTTATTGCAGTTGCCATTATAACAAAAAATACTTAAAAAAAGAATAAAATAAATATTTAAGTAGGCTTCTATACCACATCCTTTTCTATAGATAATGATAAGGAACAAAATCCGAAAATTTACAAGTATTTAATAGAATAAAATCGATACAAAACTCGGTGGGCGCGTCCGACTTGCACTTAACCGGGTTTTTCAAAGAAAAGAAGGTTATCAACTCGACTGTATTTTTTTATTTTAATTAAGATCAGGCAAACGAGCTAGCGGGTCACCTGATGTTAAGTCATTACTGCTACCCATGAATACTTAAAGTTCTAGAATAATTAAGTTAACAAAATATGAAATCATTTTGTTTTATTTGTTGTTATTTGTGGACCTGGAAACCTACGTTAAAACAATCTGTTCTTAATTAGACACTTCCACTCCCCACTTTCCGCCGAATTCTGAAGACATTGCGTGTTGAGTGGCGGAACTTAACGCCGAGCTTTGCGTCATTACCAGAGCGAGAGAATGAAAATATTACATACTTATCTCATTTCCTCGAGTGGGAATCGAATTCAGTTTTCAGTCGCACGCTTGAGCCTCTGCGCCATTGGCCATTGGCCTCTATTATCGCATTTTATTAATAAATATTTTCCGTTGCAGATTGCTCATATTTTATTTGCATTTAAAGGAAAAGTAAACAAAGTTATTTTTTTTAGCATTCGAGAGCCTGCTAAAGGAATGCAATATCAAAGCTATATTTAATCCACGCGGAGACTTTTTAATTGAACTATTATTATTTATGTAATTAATTATACAAAGTTATTTATATTTATAATATACTATTTAACCGATTTATTTTACCAATCTGTTATACCAATGTGTCTGATATAAATAAATTTATGTTTATGAAAAAAAATGTTTAATAAATAACTTAAACGTTTAATCTATTTTTTTCAATTTTCGAACATCAGAGAAACTAGTGTCAAGACATTCCGTTTCCATAGTATATTTCCCTGAATGGGGATTGAACATCTGAACCATTATGTTTTCAGTACCACGGTGGTCTCGAATATTATTCTATAAATAGAGTAACAGTCACAGCGTTGAATTCCAACACTCAACACACAATGCCTCGAGAATTCGACGGAAAGTTGCGAACGGAGTGTCTTAACACTGGATATTTTAGACAACCTACAGCGTGAAGCTAATAAAAAAATATCTTAAAAGTCTCAATACTTCGATTCGTGCAGTTTAATCAAACTTTGCCCGTGTTCAACTAAGTATATGATAGAAAACATTTTTCCACTCGCTTGTATCGCTTTATACAGACATAAAATAAACATTTGGATATGGATATAAAATTCAATTGCAACGTTTCAAGAGAATCGTCTAAATTTTATTATTTTTCAAGTGAGTTTCTTATAAATTGTGTTAGCTCATTAAACCTTTATATTATGGAATTTTAATACGAAATGTATTGATATAGTTATTTATTAAAGAAAGTTTAATAAAGTAATTTATTATCTTATGTTTTAAAAAATATACAAATTACATTTTCTATAATATTTGAATATTATAGTTAAAAGTAGACAGAGGAGACATGTGTCACTATACTCTCCCTGCTATAAAATACGTATTTTAAAGTTGAGATAAGTAAATTTATTGTGTTTTTTCGTTTTCTTGTTATTGTTGTTATTTAACTTTATTTTTAATATAACGTAGATTTCAAAGGATAAAGACAAATATCCTAAAAAACGTGGTATACGAGTATGCATAAACTTATTTTCTAACGATTTCTCAAACCTATTCAGCGTTATTGTTGTAATTGGAATAATCTTCAACGGGCAGAAGATTGAATACGATACAATCAAAGCGGTATTTAACTCTCGCGAAGTTGGAGATGGCTCTCGGTTGCCAAGAATCCGTACTTAAAATCGATTTGAGCTTGAAATTTCTCGTTAATCGATTCTGATTCAGCAAATTCACGATTGAAATGGAGTTGCAGATTTCAACACGATTAAATTTGTAACGAAAGTAGTGTTTGCGTGACCACTTCCCATGTGAGTATTAGTTTGTTTTGCAACTGAAACATGTATGGGGGAACTGGTAATTTAAATTGAACTAATGCTACGGCACTATTATATTTCGTTGATTATTGAAAAGCAATTAGCACTAGTAGAGTCAATTTGTGTTTATTTTTCCTGGCTTTTCTTTCCTTTTCTTTATAATTCACCTAAATCTCTAGCGATGTCCTATATTCTTAACTGAACACATTAAAATGATTTTGGAGTTAAGAAATTACTTTTTAGTGTTTTTTCAATATTATCTTAATTAATTATGAAATTATTAACTAGAAACAGCTTTTGTATTATATCGGCCGATACATAATTATTACTAAAATAATATTATACCTATAGTATGCAAATAATATTGTTCAAAAATCGTCTACAAACTATTTTTACAAAATATAATTTTAATATATATAATCATCGTTTGAACACGCGCAAAAATTAGCACTCGCGTAAATTTCAAACAAGCCCAACGTCAGTCAACAATACAAAGATTTAATTAGATTTCACGTCGCCCGTAGATTTAAATTACAGGTAATATTCGTAATTATTCATAACTTGAGTGTTCGGCAGTATATCTGTTGAAGAGGACTGAAGTTGTTCGTGTACAGAAACCCAGTCCATACTAGCTGAATTAACATATAAATTGTTTTGAATCCGGCGTCTACATCCCGTTAAATTATTTCGCGAACTTTGCAAATTTACATGGTAATTGCTAAAACTCAAGATTTGTTGTTGGGCCCACGATTGTGCGGTTGGACCAAAATCTGAGTGAAATTAATGAATTAAGAACCGGAATCGGTTGAAGCAATACGATATTAATACTTTTGTAATAAACAATAAAGTTATCTAGATGACAGAAGAAAAATCTACAAGAACAATAACTTATATAAAACTAGTGAACCCGAACGCGGCTACGCCCGCTTGAACTATACGAATATTTATTAAATAAGTCGCATAGCGACGGTTGTTATTAACATGGTGGAATAAATTGCATGTCAAATTAATAAGTATTTTAATATGTTGGTATATATCGAAAATATTACAAATATGAGAAAAAGAGTATCCTATGTTCATCCTCATATAGGGTCTCGACCCTCAAGTATCTCTATATGAGTATTTTATCACAATTAAATTAGCGGTTTGGCCCTGATTGCGTAAAAGACAGACAGACAGAGTTACTTTCGAATTTATAATGTAGGTATGGATAAATATTACAATATATATGTAATTCAATATATTATATACACTCCGCTCTTCGACCGTAGTTTCCGAACCCAAAACTACTATCTTGATAATCTCTCGTCCCGATCATGTCAACTTGTTCTGATTAAATGCAGTTCATCCTTAATCAAGTTCCTAGGATACTCTGAGGCTATCATTTCGCTCCTAACTTTCACTAATCTAAATAGTATCAATTCTACCTCAGCACTGGCTTAATCGATTCTGCTCAACGCAGTTCCACATCTGGAAATTTACACCCCTAGTAGTTTCCACTCTAGTTCTAAGTTGTAAGTTATAGAAGGTAATATGTAAATATATTTAATTATCTAATTGTGAAACAAACATTTTATTTTTTAAGCGTATTAAGTTTATGTAACGGTTTCCAGGGTTCAAATACCGCTGCGACCAATTTTTATACGTTTTCAAAAAAAGTAAGAATAAAATATTAAGCATTATGCATCGCAAATATTAGGTCTTTCAAGTTAACGAAAGTTTAATAAGATATAACTTGCACCACCGCTCACACTTTAAGATACGAGATATCCAAATTTAATCCGGGGGGTTGAAGCACAATTCTACGTGTTTTGAAAGCAAGCTCTGTGATAGATGCTTTTCTGCGAGTGCATTTTCAATTTATTTTATCCTTTTTTAAGCAAGACGATTGGCTTCTTTAGTAGGTCTGGGTGAGATTTGGAGAAGATATTCTTGTTTGAGTGTATTGTATGTTGTTGAGATTACGTAATTGAATTGCTGTGCCAATATATTTCTACATTATTTGGTTTTTATTAAAATTAATGACAATTTGTCATCTTATTGTTAAGTTAGGTTAAGGTTAACGCTTCTTCTTTTAACACCTTTGTCTTGACAAAGGGTGCCGTTGAGTTCCGTCACTCAATATGCAATGTTTCAAAAATTGAAATTTTTGCAACATTGGATGTCTCAATTGGGGAACGAAACATCTTAATATTAGATTCCTTCTGCCTTTACTGCCATTTACGGAATAATATGTGAAATAAAAAAAAAACTAAACATATAGTATTTTTATACGTTTTCTAAAAAGTATATAGTAAAGGCTTCACGTAACCGTCTACGGCTATTTTTTATTACATTACTCCGGGACCATTTATAAAAATAGAAACATAGACCAAAAATAAATATAACAATTTTACCTTAAGTTTTAGTAAAGAGAACAGATAAGTACCTTAAAAGATATAAAACAACAATGGGTTTTAAGTGTCCGCCGACTCTGGTAATTTAGTAGCTGACAATACAAATTAAGAAGGCTAAGGTAAAAAGGCCGTCTCTTGTTGGCTGTACAATTAAAAATAATGAGCTTGTCCAAATAGCTTTGGAAAAATTTCATTGTATACGTTGCAATTTGAGCGTAGATTTTATATTTTGTTCAAACAATTGTGGTTTTCTTTTTTTATTATTTAGGAAGTTTAATATAGACGATATTCCTAATATAAGATAATGTATGTTGTTATTTTCTAAAATATGAAATAATTTTGCATTGAATATTTGTATGCACAAAATTAATAATAATGTTCTTAAACTTAGTGCTATAATTTAAAACTTTTCTTCGATTTAATTTACATTTGCTCTGTTACAGAATTAGGTGATAAGTTCCGGCTCTCAACACGCAAGGTCTTGCAAAATTGGCGGAAAGTGGGGAACGAAATGTCTTAACACCAGGTTCCCTTTGTCTAACCTACTATGCTCTTTTAAAGCTGCCCAAAAATAAATTATGTTATACAACAAGTCACCGATATTTAACAAATAAATGTATTATTTTACTATTAAATTAAATAATAAATGAAATACTTCCAAATATAATACATATTTATTTGTATCTCAGAAAGCGTCTCTGCACACCATCGCCAGATTAGTCTCAACGGCATCCGGTAAATATTCCAAATAAGTTTCGGGTGCTCATAGTAAATCACTTATTAAATTACACTTTATCCACGGTGCTCGCAAATTAAATTCTAACGAGGTTAGAGGGTCGATGAGTTGACAGGTGACGACGGTGCTCAAGTACTCTGGGCTGGAATCGAAAAGCACCTTAATCTAAACCTGACTTACCCTCACTAATTTCTTCATTGATAATATATTTTTTGTGATACGTTTGTTGGTCTTGGTATAGCAAAAATAATAAATAAATAAATTGCAATGATAGTCAATGGAAATTGGAATTTCTAGTAAATTCTTCAAAAATATGAGAATTATTTTATTATTATCTAAAATAGTATATATCCTATACCTACTTCGGTTAAACGATACTACTTCAAGAGTCATGTCCGTCCAATCAAAAAATCTGGCTTCAGGCCAGACGTAGTAAAGAAATGAAATACATCCTAGATTTTAAAAGATTGTAAATTTTACGTAACAATAACTCACGGCAAGAGAGGAATAACTTAGAACAAGTCAGGGTGAAGTTTCAAAGACAATGCATTGTCATTTTGCGTACAAATGTGAATACTAAACTTCTCACAACTAAATGTTTACACAAATGAACTATAGTGGAATTTTAGTTACTGAAATTAAGCTTATTACAATCACTAAACTCAAGATATTGGACTTAAAAGCTTCATTAAAAATTTATTAACAACCAGAATCTTTCAGAATATTTCCTACGACCATCTTAACTGGAAATTACAAATATAAACATTAAAAACAGTGAGAAATGCAACGAAAAAAAACTAAATAACACAATATTGAAAGTTATAAGTGCATATTGCTGAAAAAAAGGTAAATAATCGAGATCAATTTTAAAGGTAAAACGACGTTTCTGGCGCGCATATAGCGTAATTTTTAGTAAGAGCTCACAAGGGATCTTGGAACGTAATCAAATAGTGAAGAAGGCCAATTTTCCGTGTGGTCGCCCCGCACCTCGTGCCACGGTATTGGCCAGATTAACCTGCTGCCTCTCCTCCACAATGACCGCAAATTGGAAATTTATCTTTATATGTTTTTTTTATTTTATTTCCTTTTCAGGGTTCCGTTGTCCGTCTGTCACCACCATTTATCTGAAGATTGCGTAGTGGTATCAAACTGAAATTAATATTAAACATTTGAGTCTATGGTCCCTTGAAGCAAAGAAAAAATCAATCTTCTAAGTCAGTGCATTTAAAATATACGGGCATTTATGCATTGATTTTACCGCATGATATTCGCCGAGTAATTAAAACCTACAGAGTATATATCTTACTTCTCATAGAGCTACAATTATGAAAGTTAGCACCAAGTGTCTATAGGATTACGTATTTTTTTTGATATATTATAATTCTTGTAACTTGTATCCAGTATATAGTAGGGTAAGTAGAGCAATGGACTGTTACATATATACATACTAGTGGACCCGAACGCGGCTACGCCCGCTTGAACTATACGAATATTTATTAAATATATTTATGAAATTATTTTCAGTTTTCAATAGAGAGATGCGTTAAGCAAGCTCACTTTGGGTGACGTTTTCTAACAACAAACTTTGCAAATCGTTGCTTAGCAACGACGGTTGTTATTAACATGGCGGAATAAATTGCATGTCAAATTAATAAGTATTTTAATATATTGGTATATATCGAAAATATTACAAATATGAGAAAAAAAAAATCCTATGTTCATCCCGAGACCTTCAAGTATCTCTATATGAGTATTTTATCACAATTAAATTAGCAGTTTGGCCCTGATTGCGTAAAAGACAGACAGACAGACAGAGTTACTTTCGAATTTATAATATAGGTATGGATACATATATATAAGCTTCACACTGGAAACAAAAAATATCCAACCCACAACCCTCGCGTGTACATTAAGTAGTACATTTCTGCCTCTGGGCCACAACGGCTTTACCATACCATAGAAAATTGGTAAATGGTTTCCATTGTAGAACAGTTTTCAATAGTCGCATCGGATGCGGTAAACGGATTGCGATGTCTAGTTAGAACGAATCAAATCTAGATGTAGGCAGCTAACTCGATGCGATCTATAATTGAGCTGTTAGCCTCCAATCCGCGGGCTTTGAGTGCTCTTCGCCTTTTTCACCTTTCGAATATTCCCAATTCGGGCATTTAATTCTAGGGTTCCCTTTTACATTTTTTGTTTTTTTTTTTTCATTTTAATTTTGTGCATACATTTTCTAACGATATTTTGAATTTTTGTATCATTATGAAATAATTAATATAGTTATTTTTGTAGTTTCAAGTTGCATACAAGAGTTGTTTTTTGGAATGCATTGTATTGTATGTATTGCAAAATAAATAAGGATATGTCTTAACTCTAGGTTTGGCCTCAAATAAAAAAAAAAGAATTATATTAAATCAGCGCAAAAACGAGTGATAACAATAATCGATTATCCTTATCATCAATATAAGAAATATCAACAACTATAATAATTATTTATTATAATAATTATTTTCTTCTTGATATATAGTTTATTCGAATACCCCGAATTCTCTTGTATGCTTTACGAAAATAAATAATATTCTCTGTTTTCACATTTCGTGGCTTTTCCCCCACAATTTATAGCATGAACTAAAAATATATCAGCCATTTAAATAAATTGCCAACATATAATATACTTTTGGGAATAAACAACAAATAAAGTACATTTACACAACAAATAAAAGTCATGTTTAGAGTTAAGCTGTAAAAAAATACACAATGGATTTGTAAGTTTAAAAAATGTATTTTTTTTAATTATTTACATTTGAATAAACTATATATTATAATATATACTAAAAATTAAATATTATTTGGGATGTGACGATGCACAGCATCTGTGAGAGGGCGCTGTATACTTCCCTTTTATTATCCAATGATGTTCACTTCCGGTTGCTGTTTTCGACCAATCAGCGATCGCCGGAAGTCACGTGGTCTCAGGTGGTAGGGCGCCGGAACATATAAACGGCGACACTACGCTTCTTACCTCATAGCGTCGTTATTTCCCATCAGAGTAACATTGTTTAAAAGTGAAAGTGCTGTGGTAAGTGTAGTGTTGGAGGTGGAATTTGTTCACATCGTGAACCGGATTTCTATATCAGGCCTACTCCTGGGAAGGCCTCCAGCAAAGATATTCATCCTCATCAGAGAATTTGTTTTTGTGAAATTCAAAGGTAAAAAATGGACAACGGGTGAGTCATTTGAACCTCTTGTTTAACAAGTATCTACATGCATGTAATACTGTTCTATTGCTTGGTATCATATATACCAATACAGTAGTGGATTCTGAGCTTCACCGAACACGGCTGTGTTATAACCTACAATGAGGTTAGGTATATATCTCAGATTTTCAGCAGTTATGGCCCAATTTTATTCAGTTTAAGGGCATTGCAAAAAGCAAGAGGACTCATCGCTTGTTTCACGTTCTCAGCATAATATCATGCGATGTAAACGGAGTTTACTAAATAAATCGGTTTTCACAGAGTTTACTTAGTTGTATATTATCTATTATCTATTAATATACTACCTTCGTTTAAATGCGATAAATTCGTTAGGAGCGTATCCTGAGCGAGTTATCAAATATATCAGGGAAGCACATTATTTAATAGTTGCTAGTTAAAACTAGATGGCGTTGCCCGTCACTCTGACGTGACACCAATCGATGACAATCGGAAGTGTGATCGGAACAAGCTCCGGTCCCAACCACCTTATTCTGACATATATAAAAAGTCTGTCTATTTTTAGATAATCTTTTTTATTTATTTGTAATAGGATAATTACTAACGTTGTTGAAATGTTATATTCGCTGGGAGCGTATCCTAAGCGAGTTAACGAATAACAATGGATAAATCTGCGTGAGTTTCTTTTAGCTTCTTTTGACAATTGCAAGCGAATACTCGGAAGAATTAGACACAAGGATTCGAAGACAATTTCAAAGCCTCCTGGCAGGAAAAGTGTTTCAAAAAATGTGTCTCAATCCTGGAGGAGTGAGGATAAAGGAATTGTGGATTTCCTGCTTATTCGTGGTTACTGCCATCGCTATGAACCTCATAACATTTAGCAGTGGGCGTCATAGTATTTGGCAATCAAGGGATCTTCTGTATGGCCTCTTCGGCAAAGATTCTAGCCAGTCACTTTATCTTAGTTGCCTTAAGGGGGACTCGGGCTATTACTTGACATAAGGTATGTCCAATTATTTAAAGTACATTTATCCGTACATTAGAATTTAAAAAAGCTCGGTACTATTTTAATTAGAAATGCTCTCAATTGTACGGGAGGGGGGCAGTTATAAGGAGGCTGTCTCTGAGCGTATCGGAGGCAGTGGCTGATGGTTTGGGCTCCGTAGGCCCTTCCCGGTTTAATCGCGGGAATGCATCTAGCCATCTACCTCCATGCCACCAATAATCCTTTTCCAAGATTATTTGAAGCAGTTAGACCTTCGTCAACCGTACATGCATCAAAAATTGAGAAGCATGCGTTGAGTATAAAACTCTAGCACTTTTAATTATACATTAGCAATTCTCAGGTATCGGTGCATACCGGATATCGGTAGTTTGGAGTAAGAACCCACCGACTGCTAACACAAGCCCAGAACTTAGTACAAGGGTATTGCATGACTGTTAATAACTTTATTTAAATGTATCTGTATCTTTCTGTATACATTGTGTTGAGAAATACGGAGGCTGCATCTGGGTATATCGGAGACGGGTGTAGATGGTTTGGGGCTCTGAAAACTCTTTTCGACTTAATAATGAGCATTCTCCATATCATCTCTGGCTTTATCCAATAAGAATGTTCAAGCGGTTCGAGAAAGCTAGGATAGAAAATAGTTCGACTCACGTTCGACAACTGATAAAGCAAACCAATAGGAAATTTCGTAATAGATAACGAAAGGTTTATCAAAAAAGAATAAAAAGTTTGATATATGGATTGTTAAGTAATGGATAAAAAGAAACAATGTGTCTAAAACTAAATTAAAGGCCACATAAGTATTATAAAAAGTCACCGAAGGTTTCTTCGGCTAATTTGGCATTATCCTTGTGCCAGTGAGTGTACATCCCCGTGAGTACCTCGGCAAAAGTATTTAATACCTGACGTACTATATATTACAAACTGTGTATACCTGTTGTGTACCCCAGTAACCATCAGAATTGAAGCTGATGTAGTGGAAAAAAACTGTAATCCAGCTAGAAAAAAAAAAAAAAAAAAAGCATCCAGCTAGAAAATGCGGAGGCAACACATAGGTTAATATTTGGAAGAAGTAAAATTTGCATCTAAATAGAAGGAAATGGTGGTAAGAAGCAGGAGAAAGTGGAAAAGAAAGCGGTTAAATAATTCAGAAGGCAAATCAAGACCAAATTAAAGTCTCCAGCTGGGCCTATCAAGCAGTGAATTGTATTGTATTAGGACCTTTTATTACTGAAGTGGTCAGATATGAAATGCAAGAATTACAGACGACAACCTTTTATTACTAAGTTGTTGGATACCATAAAGTATGATACACAATAATAATGCAAAAAGACTATCAAAAAGTTTCATTCATTTTTAGTAACTTTGGTTCCAGAGCTGGGAAAAGTTAATGAAAATAATATCTTCATGGAACATGAGGGCTGTGTAAGGTAAAGGTAGTTGTGCTAATTATTACTGTCAACAGTCTTGTTATATATGTCTGCATATAGACCTTGGGCGATATCCACGTGCGTAACGTAGGTATTCCACTGCATATTGCCATGAGTTTTGCATAATCTGAACCTGGCTAGCGAGGTGTACACGTAGTCGCAACTCCAATATGGCGGAGAGCATCTTGGATGTCTACGACATCAAGTCCGGGGAAATCGGACGTTTGAATTGAGTACATCTGTATTTAAATCGTATAAACTTTGACACTGTAAAGTTACTTCTAAAGGCGAATTTCAGAGAGTGAACTATTGTAGTTCTAAAATACAGCTAAGAAGCGATAATTGAAATATTATAAAATTGATAACTTTATATGTCAATGTATAGTAGTATCAATTACTTATAACTTTATTACACTTCGAAGAATGATATAAGCATTAGTCGGCCTAAATTTTGGTTGAAAAACTAATGAGCTTATAAACTCACATTTTCTAACGCGTCGTATGTCAAGTCCAGTTTTCTTCAAAACTGTACCTAAGTAGCAGATAGGACATTCATATCATGAATTGTCGGTCGGGTCGCGGTTCTGGTGAGTATTCATTGATGCTTTTATGAAGTTATAATACTCAAAGTGTGTGATGGACTCGAGTCTTAAATTTTACAAAGGTGTTCAAAGGTTTGACCAGTTTAACTCTAAATTGGAAAAATTGGAACATATTATTGGGCTGAGTACATAGTATTTTGTAAAGCATTCTATTAAATGCTCTAGTGTTATTAATATGTTGTACTAATGGCATCAATTACAAGGTAAAAATTAACTCGGGTAACTACATCATCATCATCATCATCAGTCTGTCCTCGTCCACTGCTGGACGTGGGCCTCTTCAATGGCGCGCCGCTGGGCTCGATCTTCGGCTCTCTGCATCCAGCCGTTGCCGCCACTTTGCGGACATCGTCACCCTATCTAGCGGGAAGACGTCCTACATTACGCTTGCCAAGGCGTGGTGTCCACTTTAGAACGCGTCTCTACTTACTATAAATTTATTATAGTTGTTAAAAAAAGGAAGTATGGAGTTGGTTGCCGGTTCTATCTAGGACCTGCTGTCTGAGCCGGAGATAATTTTCAATAGACCGGACGACATTTTCATGGGCATTTCGATCCTGCTCGTACTTCTAATATCATATTTCGTTTAGAAATATTTTGGTGAAACAGGTGAGACCTGTTGAAAACTACACTCTAGAGACGGTGGTGTCATCTTAAGAAAAATGTTTTTCGAGGTTCTACATTAAGAATCTAGCTAGACCACCGGAAACAGGCTACAAAAGGTAACAATTTTGTTGTGTAATTTAGAGGGGAGGCTACGCAAGGGCTTCATCAATAATAATCGATACTTATATAAACAGGTTAGTAAATTATTATCAAAAGAAGTGAGCACGTCACGCCTTATTATTATTTAGACGGTTAGGAGAGCTTCCTTTCCTACTCATGCTTATCAGCGAGTTGCGAAACATCTTAAATTTGTTTGTATGCAGATTATAAGTAAATCTAATAATTGAAGTTAGATTGTTTTGGCTCAGCTTCCGACAGAGCAATTATTAATTGAATTGAAAATTAAGCAATTGCTTATATTAATTGTAAATTTACAATTCTTTGTTTGCTTATAAATAAAACAATGTTACTCATGTTTTTTGTGGTTTTACAGATCTATTTATCTGAATGTATCAGAATCAATTTATACAATCATTCTGATTTAGATCACATAGCGTCGTACGTGGTCACCAGGAGTTATAAACACGTCTCTCACAGATGCTGTGCATCGTCACATCCCAAATAATAGTACAAGTTTTACATAACAATAAAACTTGTATTATTGTGGAGAGACGATGCACAGCATCATTTTAAGGCTCCTGGTGAGAATCTGCTATGAGGTAAGAAGCGTAGTGTCGCCGTTTATATGTTCCGGCGCCCTACCACCTGAGACCACGTGACTTCCGGCGATCGCTGATTGGTCGAAAACAGCAACCGGAAGTGAACATCATTGGATAATAAAAGGGAAGTATACAGCGCCCTCTCACAGATGCTGTGCATCGTCTCTCCACAATAATACAAGTTTTATTGTTATGTAAAACTTGTACTATTAATTTTATACTCTTAATCTTTTTCAAATTTACTGGATGTCGATAAAACCTATCCCTTGGCGAATCCAATTAATGTTAAAACATTTTTCTATATAGGTATATTGCAATTTTTTTTTAAATATAAACATCCCTATATGCAGGAACTGTACCTACTTACATCCTGTGCTTGTACTTTCGTGATTTTTAGTTTTTCAAATATCATTCCGGAAATATATAAAATGTATTTGAAGTTATAAACTTGGCAAAACTGAAGTAGATGTTGCCAACTTCCCACTCGCCTACTTTCGAACCATATAAAAATTAGAACCTTCACATTAACATACAATCATTGTGAGAACAAAGTCCTTAATGATTACATCGACAGAAAATACAAAGAATATATTTATACATCTGATGTTTCCTTATAGGCCGTCTCGAATTCTGGCGGAAAGCGGAGAACGGCGTCACTTGGAAATAGGTTCTCTACTCTACCTACACTACACTAGATACTATAGAAGGAATACAGGATGATACTATAGAAGGAATACAGAATCATACGTTTAAGAAATAGTACAAAAGCATTCTCACATAATCTATCTCAAGTAACAAATTCTAACTATAACACTAAAAGAATTTCAGCTTTTCATAATTTGGAAAGCCAGCGTTCATTTTGTTTAATAAAAGAAATCTCAAACGAATTGCAATTCTTGACCATTTTTAAAGTTAACTTAATGAAATACCACACGAGCCAGAAGTGCGCATATTTATATTTTGCTCATACTCAAAGAGATTGTGAGAACATGAAAGAGAAAATTGCTTTGGAAAAATTAGAAAAACAACTTTGTTATTACAAAACCACTCTCCTCTACTCTTTATCGTTTATTCGCAGCAAAGTGTATTTAAATTAGACCGTTGCCAATCCACAGTATACTAATATTTAGTCGTGGCGTAGTGGCACAAAAGTGTGAGTGTAACGCGACAGTTCTGTGTTCGATCACCAGTTGAAGAAATAAAATATTTATTTATATTTATATTTTCATTTCTTGGCATTAGTGTCGAGGCAAAGAGCGGCGTTGAGTTCCGCTACTCAACACGCAATATCACGCTTGTGAACTACGACGACTAAAATATTTTAAGCGAAACTTTCTTGAATATAATATAGAACCTCACCACCACCTTCACTAACTACTAGATACAACTAACTACACTACAAAGATTAATTAAATAAGCTAATTCTGTCTGTCTGTCCCAACATAAAGCAAAGCCAAAGAGAGCAACAAGCGAGTCCTGTACATGTCATTCCATTAATCATTATGATTACTTCGTATCGGTGACGTCATATACCAGCAGCGCTACAGAAAATCGAAGCTTACATCAAAACTTAAAAGCTTCCAAATTGAAATCTCATACGTGAGCCTTTATTAGGCAATACTGAGCTATCAATACCAGTCTCACCCCTCAGGGCTACCGATCTGTGGTGATGTGTTCCGTCGACACTTGATGCGAACAGCTCGATATCTCGATTGTACTTGATTGTAACGTTTATATGACAGTCATTTACGAAACGGAATATTGATATTTTGTGTTGATTATTTAACTTTCGTAATTTTTTTTTATCTGTTTTTATTTAGGGACTTTTTAAGTATAAAGAATACAAAAATGTCAGTCCCATTGTTCCCTTAAAACGTAACTAAAATACTAAAATACATATTTGCTAAAGTAAGTTTTAAACTTATTTAAATACATTATTTAACCTTAAACTTATACAACCATCTAGCTACAACAGAATTTGGTTTAGACAGCAAACTTTCAATATAAATTAATTTTTTTAATAACATTTAATAACACAACATAGATATTTAAATGTTTAATAATATAAAATGCGACGGTCTTTTGGTCTTATGGAGGACTATACAATGTTAATTAAATAAATAATATTAAGCATCATGAGAACGAAATGATTCGTCACTAGGGCTCTTTTAGTCTACTATACAAATACAGAAAATACGTGGTGACATAATAAAACTTTCTGATACAAACTGTGTTCCTATAGTGATAATATTTCATAACCCTTTTCCTTTCTGTTTTCTTTTGAGCTTCACGCTGTACGCAACCTAATGTTACCAGAGCGACGAAATAATAATATCTATTAATAAATAATAATTGATTCCCTCGAGTGGGAATCGAACCCGCAACTGTTGCGTTTACAATCAACGATAAATATTTGTTAAAAATTGCATTTTATTAGATTTTAACACGAGGATTGGTTTGATTGAACCCCAATCTAATGTCTACGCACTTTTGACTATACTCAATAGTTTACTTTATATTGTTAAATTAGTAATAAAAATAAAATACCTTCCCACATCCTAAAGGAATACACTATAATGTCCTAAACAATAAACAATTCTTTATTAATAGTCTAGTAAATAAAAGACGTGCTTCCCAATTAACGTTTATTGCTAGACTAAAGATGCACTTGCGTGCACAACGTAGTGCCAACATATCAATTAAATAAGTAATTAAGAAATCGTTAATGCCATATTTAGCTTTAGTTCAAGTAAAGGAAAATCTTCACGCTAAACGTAGTAAAATATAGTGAAAATAACTCTACACTGTGCTTATAATAAACTGTCGCACAGTTTTATTCAAGATTCATAACTCCACATGTCCCAACCCTGCTGCCATACCAGGGAAGCTCGTTAAATGTGGAAGTGGCACTAACGACGCGTCCTCCCGTCTTGACGCCTGTCCAATTTGCGTCAAAACATCCAGAGATGTCGTAATTCTCGATGAGAAGACTCAAGGGTTAAAAATCTAATTTAATATGAAATTTGTAATGGTATGGCTGCAATTATATATAGGGACGTTTTAGTTTGTAACGGTAGATTTTACGCTTTTTCCCAAATAGAGGAACTTAGTGTTAAGTCACTCTATTCCCTACTTCCCAAGTTACGAGATATTGCGTATTGTGAGTGGCGGAAATCAACGTCACGTTTTGCCTATCAGGGCGAGGACATGAAAATGATTTCTTGTAATTTAATTTATAAAGTCTTGTAACGTCTTCGTAAATGCCACGTAATTCAGCTTTATCTCAAGTAAAAGCAATTCAAAGGTTAAAGATAGTAGAATATAGTCTCCGTACACATGATGATTCAAAATCTTCCTCTGCCTAGATATACTGTATTTCAATCACTTCTATAAACTGAAAAAACTATGGTCAGACAACTCATTCTCATTGCCGCTTAAATTACTAAAGAATCTTAAAATTATAATTCGCAAACGAGATGACTATCTTTCAAGAATATTATATTTTTTATTATGCTATATATATATATACTATGTATCAGTAATATACTAAAAGGAGAATATTATACGGCCTAATATAAAAATATATTTTTATGTAGAACCCCCACACGCGTCCAAGAGTGTTATATACGAATATAAAGCTGGTAATACACATAAATAACTGATCTTGGGCTTAAAATTACTTTCAGGCAATTTGTCAGGAAAAAGTGTCCCGCCGAAACAAATGGTCCAACCTTTTTCAGCCAAACGGAATTTTCTAATCTATTATTTTGCACATATTTTTCGTGCATTCAATTATTACTTCACATGTTAATATTGCATAGCTTAATAAGCTTACAATAAATTTCCATTAATTTTACAGTAAAAAATATAAGGATAAAAAAAATATCATTATTTAAATTAGACCGTTGCCAATCCACAGTACACTAATACTTCGTATATTTATACGAAACATTAAAACGATATAACATTTTTAAAGTGTTATTTATTCCACACTTAGGAAAGAAAATTTACTTTTAAAAAATTATATAAAATTGAAGAAGCACACGGGTTCAAATCCAGTACCTTTAAATTTTTGTTATTCTTTTTACTTTTCTTTATGTTTTCTAAAAAAAGTATATATCATTTTTTATTTAACTGAATTTATCGGCTGGTATTAAATTAACTTCTAAGAAAGTAGCTTTTTTTCATAACTTTGTGTGCTAAATTTAAACCGGCCCGTTTATACCGACCGTAAATTTTACAGTAAAAAATATAAGGATAAAAAAAATATCATTATCATGACCAATAATTACTGTTTGTGCGCTGATCCCAAGAAAACTTAGCGACATATCTTAGTTTTCCATTCATTAAGAAACCAATACAAACTTATACAATTTAAATATAATAACTTCCTTTCTGACTCTACTATCGGAGACCAGCCAAACATACTATACGTAAATCACGAAGATCGGTCAAAGTCAAATAAAATAAAAAGTTACATGTTTCATTTTCGAATGTCAAATAATTTTACACGTTCACTGAAATTAAGACCCGAGAAGAACCGGTGCAAGAAACTCAGCGGGACTTTCGGATTCATAATTAGTGAAAATGATACCTTTGAAATAGTATAGTCAAGTACCATTAAAACTATGCAATTATTCATTAAAGCTAAATGATAAAATGATTATGAAACGTTTGTTCAAAAGTACCTACATTTAAAACGGATTGATATGATGCAAATATAAATAGTTTATATCTTGTGAATTATGCGACTTCTTATTTCATAAATATTTCATAAATACTAAATGACTCCTCAAAATAAAGTCAGTTAAGGCCTGAACGTATAAAGCCCTGAACGTATCGTTCGCCAGCGGGAGTTCAGACCAAACGAAATTTAGGATTTTTTAAATATTTTATTCTTTATTTCTAAGTAAATAGAACTATTATTATATACAATTTTTTTACCGTAACCGTAAATATATAAAAATACGTCATATAATATATTACATCTAAAAACGTCAAAATAATAACTTTTCCAAAAAAAAAAATCTTTTCATCCCAGCGCACGCATTAGTGGCTGTTATGGCAAATTGGGCAAATCGTGATCGGAAACCCATAGTAGGAACGAGTTCCAACCAATATTTTTATGGGTGCAAGCTACCTACTCGTACCTACTCGTATGTGAGGCATCGATATTTCAATTGTTCATTGGACCGACAGAGTTTATAGGCGGCGTCAAGTGACATCGTAATAGGGACGCAAACATTACCCTTTTAAATTGAATTTCGTGCAATTTATCAGTCGGCTCTGATAAAATACGCTCCCCCTCACCCTCGCCCTCGCCCCTTCAAACGATTTAATCCGAAAAGTGTTATTTATTTAAATGACATTCGAATTTAAAGCTTATCAACGCTGAGATTGGAATGATTGGGTGTTAAAGATTTGGTATATTGGGTTTTTTTATTGTTTAGACTAGTCCAAGTATAAGTAGCTAAATAATTGTTATATTAATACATCCTATTACGTATGCGTTTATATTATATTTCCCTTTTTCTATTTCAGTATTTTAAAAGTATCTAGAAAAGTTGGAGCAAAGAAGCAATATACGCAATGTGTCCACCGACTCGTGAAACTTCTAGTTCGAAACTTTGAGATGTAACGCGATTAAACTTTACTTTGACATCCGATTATATGCTCCTTTAAGTTTATGTCTGCTATAAACATCACATGGAAAATGGAGATAGGAGAAAAATTCTTTAATAATATTAATGTGTTATTTTTACGACCAACAAAAGAAAATAAAATTCTTAATATATATTCAAACTTCTCAAAAAACAAGGCCGTTTATGCCTTAATGAAAACCTAGAAGATACTTCTAGTAAAATTATTAAAATTGACATGGAGTGAGATTTTAAATTTGTAATTTTTTAGTAAATCATAGAAAAAAAAAGAACCATTATAAATTTCTATTTACCATTAAATTATGAAAGAAAACTGAGTGACCATATATATTAACTGACCGATGAACGGATGATTTTCATTTTACGTCAAAGTCGCGAATGATAACTAGTGTTATATAAAAGAAAATACAAAGTAAAATATAATAATATTATTTTTATAGAAAAACGTACATAAAAATTTCCTATAAAAAAAATTTAAACACATAGACTTATAACAATCGATTTATGCATGAAGATAGTATTAACTAACTGTAGTAGTAACTTCTAACTGTAACTAGTAACTTCTCTTACCTTCGTTTATGTAGGCTTCAATGCAGAACAAAAACCATATTATGTTTTTATATAAATTAAAATCAATTGTAAACTCTACTGGTTTTAGTAACTTTATACCTAGTTGCTTGGGTTTTGTCTTTGATTTATCTTCTCGCCCGTCCCTCAATCGACTCCAAAGCCTGTACTATAATAACTATATAACCCCCATAGTTAAGACAACACGAATAAATATATCTAATTGTTCAAACTTCAATTAAAAAATACTCGCTTCTTTCAATTCTTCAAACGAAAGCATTTATTTCATAAATATTTACCTTTGTGGCGTCCATTATTGAGTGTAAACTGACTAGCAGTAACTGTTGTAGATTGTAAAACCTTTAGATACATAATCTGTGTATTATCTATTAAACGCGAAAAGCTCTATTTCAATTTCCATTACAGTTATTTTCTAAATAAAACTATAATACTATACGTGCAATAGGTGCTTTACTGAAGTACAAATAAAATGAACAAAGGACTCGTTTATTTCATTAACACACTCGTTTATTTATCTCTTGTAGAGACAAAGAATAGGTAACATATAGATAATAGTTTTTTGTTAGCATTTTTTTTTTAGTAAGCTTGTTTAATAAATGCATTATAAATTGTATTCAGTCGTATATTCAAAATGTAAGCTATGAGAAAGAATCATAAGAATATGATATCGATATCGTATAATTATAGGTAAATGTTTCGTTTCTCTTTTTAGACAACGTATGCCGTTAAGATCCACTTCAAAAATAGCATTACGCATTGTCCAAATTGTCAAAGTATCACTAGATTCTCAAAATATGCCTTACGAAATACAAAAATATGTAAAGGTAAAAAGAACAGATGCTTAGACAGGACCAAAGCAAAATCTAGAAGCAAATCTTCCACAATGTGCAAGTATGTAAGTAAAGACTCAGCAGTGCAGCACGTACACGGACGGGAATTTACAATTTTTAACACGAACGACGCTCAAAGTTTGATGAGTTCGACACAAGGCATATAAGCGGCGACTTGCACAATAGTTGTTTCTTCTTGGGAACTAGCTCTTACAGTTTGGCGCTATTATTTCTTAAACTTTCGTACGGTAGGTACACTGTTTACATTGCTTAAAGTATCTACAAAAATACTAAATACTATTAATGTAAAAAGTTTAATTTAGAATTATATTCAAATTAATTATCGTCTAAAATTTTAATTAAACCACACAATCGTTTCTGTGAGCTTTTCAAATTTGTTTATATTATTTCAAACACTGTGCAACTGACGCCAAGACCGCATTAATTCAAAACAAATATCTCAAACAGTAGAAAATATAAAACATACTAACATTAATACATAGTATTTGAAAAATAAATATTATTTATTTAAAGTGGTTCAACACAAAACCGAGGCGGTCAATACTGTTGTATTTGCTTTATTTATCTGGTACGACCACGTCCGGAAGTGCCGCCATGTTGACATGTCCGAGACGTGCTATTGGCAACACTCCGACGAATTGAGGCGGAAAATGAAAATAGTTTTGACAGAGTATGAAACTTGGAGTTTAACTCGGCTCCCGTATACCGATATGTGATATCAAAACATTTTGATATTAAGTTAAATTGCTTCTGTGAACTAAATTCTATAATAGATTTAGCGAATTTTATGTAAGCGATGTTAGTTTCTGCGCGTAGTTTTTCCCTGTTTAAGCTTGAAAATTTACTTCATTTTAAAAATTAATTGGTAAAAATTTCTTTAGCCATGTCATTTGCCGTGAGTACCATCCCATCAAAAGATACCGTGTTTTCGACAGTCAAACGATTTCCCCTGCCTCATTCTCTAATCGTTGTTTCTTTCTCAATCTTCGCCCATTCTGTCGACGTACCCGATTTGGGCACAGTGTAATAGGTACCTAAACACGTTCTTCCTCATTCTCAACGTGATCTTTCTGCTGTACCTGCCATTCTATGTATTTCATCATTGCAGATTCAGTCAGTTAAATTGATTCAATATATCGTATAAAGAGATCGCATCTCCACAGCATTTACGTTACTTTATTACTATGGCGACGTTTTACCTTCGTCAATACAGCCAAGTCATCATTAAGACTAAATACAATTATAAAATATATATAATTTTACATTACATTATTTACATTTATATATAATTTATAAAATCCATATAAGATATCATTTCCACATGATTCATATAAAAAAATAAAAATAAAAGTGCGTAAAGTTGTGGGACAGTCCGATTTTGCTTGGTCATTCTTTTGTGAAATACACTCAAATATCTATATGGATAGATGTATATCTTTTCATAAATAATATTGTTGTTGTTCTTTAATAATGGCGATAATAAATAATATCAAAGATTAAATATAATTGTCAATTGAACAAGTCAATTTGAAAATTGCGCCATCTTCCGCATATTTTTAAAACTAGTAATGTTTTTTATTTTTATTAATTATTTTATTGATTTTTAAATATTTTATTAAGTATTCAAAAAATACCTAATTTAGTTTTGATAATGTGTTATAATACCTTATAAAATGTAAATATATTATTAAAATGAGATACTTCATTTAAATTAAGAAAATAATTTCTGAACGCTATTTTCGATGAATATGACAATTAAGATTAACAGGTCAGCTGCCAAGTTGTCAAAAAATGTCAGCCAACAAGGAAACTAACCTTGTTCAGGCTTATTCGGAATTAAATAAATTCTGCCAAAGCGGAGACTATGAGAGAGCTCTAAAAGCTGCAGGGAAAGGTAACTAACCGAACAAAACTATATTTCATTTATAAATCTCTAGTTATTTCAAAATATTTTTTTGTTGATATACACCCATGTACAGTAGAAACAGATTTACATAAATTATTCGCTTTCATTTGAAATAAAATATATTGTATTTTCTAATCGAAACTTTTGTTAAATATTTTTGGATTGTATATTGTATCCTTTTTGTAAGCACATTTTTATTTTAAATTAATTTGTTAAGACATATTTTGTTTTCAATTTCAGTCCTGCAAATTGCACCAAATGAACAAAAAGCATTCCATTGTAAAGTGGTTTGCTTCATCCAGCTCCACAACTTTAAGGAGGCCCTGTCTGTTCTGTGCAACACCAAAAATGCAGCTTTGGCAGCGGACTTACAATTTGAAAAAGCTTATGCTCAATACAGGCTGAACTGTCCAAAAGAAGCCTTAGAGACAGTTGATGGTGTTTCAGAACTAACACCAGCTTTAAAGGAACTAAGGTTTTTTTTTTATTTTTTTAGCTACACACTGTATCATTCCATATAGTAAAGTAGATTAAAACTAGTGTTAAGACATTGTTCCCCACACTTATTGATGGATATCAACATTATCTTTGTACCAAAGTGAGGAAAATAATTAATTTGCCTGAGTGGCAATAAAACCTACAAACCAATTCTCGAACTCAATTCTTATAAGATTTAATAAAGTTTTACATAAGAACATAATAAGAAATCTTTTTGTATAAATACTGAACCAGAGGCCATTGTAGAGTAATGAGGTAGTATCTAACTTCATGGAAATATTGTTTCAATGTTCAATTTCCACTTGTTTTCTCTGTTTGCCTTGTTATACATAAGATACAAATAAAATCTGATAGATGCATTTTTTTTCAGGGCTCAAATTTTGTACCGTCTAGAACTATACCAAGACTGCTATAACATTTATCGAGACATAGTAAAAAATACCACCGATGATTATGAAGATGAAAGGAAAGCTAATATGTCCGCTGTGGTTGCTAACTTATCTGCTCTTAATCCGGTAAATTCATATAAAATATTATTTTTCTAGCTGTAACCCGCACATAGCAGGGTAGTTTGAGGGAACCTAGAAGCCTAGTAAAAAACATTTTATTTTTCCCATTAAGACATTTCCATTCCCTACTGTCTACCAAAAAAAGAAGTTGTCTTAACCTGTAATACATAAATTATTGTAATACATAATTATTTCATTAGTTTAATGTTTAATTGTAAGCAGAAAAATTAAATTCCTAATTTTAGAATCTTTATGCTCTAACTAATCTGGCACCACACTATTGTGCCTGTCATAGTTCTTTAGCGGTCTGATCTCAGTCTGTTAAAATATACTTGAAAAACAATGAGTATTCATACTCTCATTACTATTATTCATAATTTTATTCCAGTCAATTTCCACTCCAATATATGCATTTATAAGAATATTTCTCATATAAAAATATTTTACCAGAATGCGGTTGGGCTGAGAACAATCGTTTCCCACAGTATAGTGTAAATCTACTCCAATTCCAGTCAGCAGATCTACCAACATTTGAAGAAAGTACTTATGAATTATCATACAATGCTGGTACAACACTCGCCATGCGTGGTAAATATAATGAAGCTTTGCCAGTTTTAAAGAAAGCTGAACAGGTTTGCTCAGAGAGTGTCATTGAAGATGGTGGCACTGAAGAGGAGGCTAAGGAAGAAGCTGCTATTATCAGGTTTGCTTAGAGATGAAATTAATTACGATTTTGGTAGTGAATTAAAAAAAACTTAGACCATCTTATTCACATTATGACTTAGGATATTTTGACTAATCTATACTTATAACAAAATCATAATAGATTGGTGTCTGTACATGGAAGATGTATCAGAAAAACTTTTTCTGCAGGCATTTAAATACAAAGTGTAATAGAAACCAAAACAATGATTTTTAAATTTTTTGTCTGTTTGTCTAACTGATTTTTTGTCTGATTGTTTGTCTTGCTCACCCTAATCTCAGAAGCAGTGCACCCGATTTAAATTCAGTTTTCACTATTAGATTCTGGCAAGCTTTGCTTAACATTTAGTGTTTGTTTAATTACAACTGTTTTATAAATTAAAAAGTCATATCAATTTAAAGTATGTTGTTTGACAAAATTGCTATTTGATAAAAGACTTAGTGGTTTAAAATAGTTTTAATGAATGGGCAATATTTTTAGTTTTCGATATTTTGTTGTTTGATATTCTTTGTAAAAATATGATTTTTAAAATTATGACTTTTTTCTAATATGTTGATGGTAATTAACTATACCTATATAAAAATAAAATTTTTAGTTTACCCGGACCGACGGAACTAATTGTTATGGAACTAACATTGAAAGTTAAAGGAGGTAGTGGAGCAAATAAATCAAATATAGTAAATAAGTAAATCCACCTTCAATCTGGGAATTAAACCCATGATGATGGGTCATGGGTTTAATTCCCAGATTGAATTAACTGAATATTATATTTACATAACTTTATGAAATTCTATTTCCAGAGTGCAACAAGCATACTGCCAACAGCAAATGGGGAAGGAGAAAGAGGCTGCGGCTCTTTACCAGAATGTATTGAAAGATAAGCCATCTGACCAAGCATTGATTTCTATTGCAAGTAACAATCTTGTTGTCATTAATAGGTGAGTTTTATAGTTATTTTACTAATATTACAAAGCTGATGAGTTTGTTTGATTAAATGCACTTATCTCAAGAACTACTAGTACGCATTGTGAATTGCTTTTTGTTTCAATTTTACCCAATATATATCCTCTTGAAATCTCTTGAAAATAAAGAGATTCCTTCAAAGTCAATAAATCCAAAAATATGTATGATAATATTATCATATAAAAGTAGCTGTCGTGGTGCCGTAATCGTGACGGTTATGGGTTCGATTCCCACTGAGAAGAATGAATAATTATTGTTTTCTTGCTTCTGTCATTCAACATGCAATTACTTAAAAATTGGGTGGGATGTTTGTAACAAGTGTCTTAACGCAGGTTCCCTGCTCCTACACTGCTATAATATGCGAGATAACGTGGAGCTATAAAAGAATGTTAAAATTTTCAGAGATACAAATGTATTCGACTCCCGCAAACGTATGAAGGCGGCGACCCAAGATGGATTAGAACATAAACTAAACTCCCGCCAACGCGCCGCCATTGCATACAATCAGGCGATACTCGCTATATATTCTAATCAGGTTGTTTATTATTATGTGTTTTATTTATTCTATGTATTTAAGTTTTTGTATATATATATTTTTTTTTTGGGATAGTAACAGTTTAACAGGATTTAAAAAATATATGTTTTAAGTATAGATTTATCTATTATAGTATATTAGTAGATTTTAACCAACTCAAGTTAATCTGTTTTCTGCTTTTTGTCTGAATTGCTTCTTAATGATAGAATTCTAAGCCACACGAAATGTAAATTCATCAATTCTTATTGAATGCCCACTACCACCATTTACAGTCAAACTGTAATACAATTGTTTTGATATTTCATGCAATGCATTATAATAATGCATTATTTTATTTTATTTTATTTTAAACATTTATTTGGTTTTAATTTAAGAAAATGTTATAATTGGTGATAACTAATCACATGTTTATATTGAACAGTTAAAAATAAGTGATTTAAAACATATTAATAATTCTGCTTATAAAATATAATATAATAATACACGTAATATATACAAATTTCAGCCGGACTTCTGTAAACAATGCTGCGTTAAACTCAACAAAGAGTTTGGTCAAGACAAAAAGGCAGCTTTAGTCGAAGCATCCTCCTTAGTGAAAGAAGGAAAGAAAAGTCAAGCTATTAGCCTGTTGTTGAAACATGGCGGTTTACTTGTACTGGCCGCGGCTCAAGTTATGTTAGCTCAGGTAAGAATCTTTTTTTTAGATTCGCGCTGTATCCGCACATAGAAGAGTAGGCAGGGGGAGCTGGGGAACCTACTGTTAAGTCACCCTCCACTTTCCGCCGAATTTTTGAGATATTGCGTGTTGAGTGGCGGAAGTCGACGCCGCCCTTACCTTGTTTAGATTGATAAAATGAAAATATTAAATTTAACTCCCACAAATCGAACCGACCGACAAATCCTCCAATTGTTGCGTTTATTTGTCACACGCCCCCCTGCGCCACGAGAGCCTAAACTACATGTTTTAGACATGGCTTAATCGTTATGGTACGCTTTTTAACCGACTTCGGTAAGAAAAGGAGGTTATTAATTCGACTATATTTTTTATATAGGGTGATCGTAAAGCAGCAGTCAAGTTGTTAGAAGATAGCGAATACAAATACAAACCAGCCATCGTTGGTCTCCTCTGTACTCTTCTTACCGCAGATAATGAATATGAGAAAGCATCTAAATTGTTCTTAGACGTGTATGAACATTATAAGAATGATGATGAGGTGAGTTGTATCTATTAATAATTGAAAGTTGAATTGCTTGTTTGGTTAACTAAGTTACTGAGATTAGCTTAGTCAACCAAACCACAACTATGAACTAGTGTTAAGACACTCCATTCCCATTAAGATACTTTCGTTCACCACTTTCTGCCGAATTCTGGACGCATTGCGTGTTCAGTGGCGAAACTCAACGTCGCTCTTTGTTCGTTATCAGAGCGAGAAAGTAAAAATATTAAATATTTCATTTTCTCGAATGGGCATCGAATCAACAACCTGTCGCGTTTACATTCGCACGTTGGTGCTCCTGCACCACGACCGACTGACAGTAAGAAATAATATTGTTAATTAGTTTACAAAAAAAATAACCCTGTCATTATTGGGAGCTCGTTTTCTTGTAGTGACTTTATGTATGTACTAGTGGGCCCGGACGCGGCTACGCCCGCGAAAATATAAGCCTAAATAATTAAAATAAGTTAAAAAATATTAATAAGTGGAGATATTATTATTAGAAAAAATATCTGAGTAACCGAAATGAACAAACAAAAGAAGTAAAAGTAACTAAAGGAAATTCTTAATATTAGAAAAAGTAGCTAAAGTTTGCCGTGCGCGCGTACTAAACATTTTTCTATATTAAATAATTATTAATTTTTGCCAACAATATTAAATAAAATTCCAAATGATAAAATTACGATATTTTAAGTGTATAACATCGGTATAGATAACCGAACTGAGAAAAATTTATTATAAGCAGCAAATAATTACATAAAAAATAATAGTAATTCGAAAATATATAAAAATTTACAAAATCATCAAAGTTCATACTATACCACTCGTACGCTAGGTCATTTGGAATCAATGACATCTTAATTATTTATTAGAATGTTATACAGTAAACTACAATTTCCATCTACATGAAATGCTAAAAGTATTAAAAGTATTAAGACTATTATATTTATTTTCATAAGGATGAATATCAAATTATAGAAATCATCTAATTTTTGTTAATGTATACAAATCTATATCGACGCGCGCCATGTATGCATTAAGCAAACTCACTTTGAGTGACGTTTTCTTAAAACAACAAACTTTGCAAGCCGTTGCTTAGCAACGCGTAGCGACGATTGTTATTAACATGGCGGAATAAATTGCTTGTCAAATTAATTATTTTAATATATTGTTATATATCGAAAATATTACAAATATGAGAAAAAAAAAAGTATCCTATGTTCATCCCGGGACACTCAAGTATCTCTGTATGAGTATTTTATCACAATTAAATTAGCGGTTTGGCCCTGATTGCGTAAGTGACAGACAGACAGACAGACAGACAGACAGAGTTACTTTCGAATTTATAATATAGGTATGGATAGCAAAGGGCGACCTTCAAGTTGTTTGAGACAAGCATGTTAAATGAATGGTATGACCCCTGTATATGAAACTATGATTGATGCAACATGAAGGAAAAAATATCATTATTTCACAGAAAGTGTCGTCGCTCCGTCACGTGTGGCGCGCGGCGGCCGATGCGCACGAGCGCGCCGGAGACACGACCGCCGCCGCCCTCGCGCACGAAGCACTGGCGCGCGCCGCGCCCGCCGACAAGCGCAGCCTCGCGCGGCTCGTCAAGGCGCTCCGGCACCACCCCGAGCGCGCGCGCAGCCTGGCGCAGGGACTGCCGCCGATATCGCAGCTCGAGGTGAATGGAGTGAAGACTAATGGTTCTCTCGCTCGCACCGATCCGACCAGTCCTACTTATAAACATAAACACTAGCGGCGTTAGGGTAGGGCGAGGCTGGGCGACCGCCCAAGGGCGCTTTGCGCAAAGATGTCTCCTCGATGCAGTGGCGTAGCTAGGGTATTTGCTAGTCGGTGCGGCTTAGGGGACTTGATGCCCTTTAAAATGGTCTAAGATCTAAAAAAAAAAAAAACCATCGTCGTCTTTGATATCTAAAAAAAAAAACAAAGTCATCGTCGTCTTTGATATCTAAAAAAAAAACAACAAAGTCATCGTCGTCTTTGATATCTAAACAAGAAACAAAGTGATCTTAACAACTTTGAAAATAAAATTGCAGAAAACATAGACTTTGAATGCCTAATAAAAGAGTTCGCAGATAGAAAGGCTAGAAAAAGTGAAATTTGATTAGTTTTGTCATTTTATTTTTTTTTAAATAGATGGTTATTTCGTTGTACCCATTCCCTTTTTTGTATATTATTGAAATGTAGTTAGGGGGCGCCGAAAAAATTTCGCCCAGGGCGCCGGTAGTGCTAAAACCGGTAACCGTACAATTTTTAATGTAACAAACGTTAAAGAATTTCGACGTAGCTTGATGAGTGCGTATAGCTTAGGGTCAGAGCTTTGGACGATTTCCAAGAGGTGCGGGTTTAAATCCCGCTACTGTCAATTTTTTTATATGTTTTCTAAAGAAGTATTTTTCTTTCCTAAGTGTTTAAAAACACTTTAAGATTGTTATTTTTTTATATTTACTTTGTCGTATATACTTTTTTTTATCAAACACTAAACTTATTTGATTAAAAACTAATTGTTTCTTTTTTGTTTAGGGTAAAATCGATGTGGATGCCTTGGAATCGTCTAAATGGATGATGGGAGCGAAGGTTGTCAAAAAAACTGTTCAAAGCAAACAAGAACAATCGCCTGGGTAAATTATAATTTGTCTATTCTATATATTTTTTATACTTTTAATTAATAATTTAGAAATGTGTTTTTTTTTATTGCTAATTTATATAAATTTGTAATCTGTCTTTAAAAGTTTCAACAAACAAAACAAATATACATGAAAAGATATAATATGTACAGCATTATCACTGTTAACAATCTCTGCCAAGCCACTTTAGAGTGTAGTTAGTTTAAATATAAAAAAAATATTATTAAGCTAGCCCTACAAACATCTAAATGTGTTTATATTGTTATTAAATTTTTATCCTGACTTCTAATAGTCGTTTAGAAAGAGTAGAATCACAAACATACAAAACGATATAATATACATAAGATAATTTCGGTTACGGTCCTAGCGCAGGGGCAGAAAGTGAGACTGTAAAATCGACTTGTTTGATCCCCACTCGAGGAATTAAATATTTATTTATATTTTCATTTCTTCTCTCTGGTGTCAAGGCAAAGTGCGGCGTTGAGTTCCGCCACTCAACACACAATGTCTCAAAAACTCGGCGGAAAGTAGGGAATGGAATGTCTTACTACTAGGTACCCTCTGCCTACCCTGCTGTGTGCGGGATGCAGCGTGAAGCTGATTTAATTTAATTTTTAAAATTACAGAACACCGGGCTCAGAGTTAGGTCAGAAAACAAAGGCGAAACGCAAGCGCAAAACTAAGCTGCCTCCCAACGCTGACCTCTCCAGACCTCCAGATCCAGAGAGGTGATAATTTTTTTATCTATGTCCTATATCTATATGTAACTGGTCAAGACTATATTAAAGGATTCTTAAAAAATCTTTATTAAGTTGCATATTTTTTAAATAGAGAGCGTAACCAGAGTGTTTCAATATTATTAAAGCCTTTTGTATTGCAATGTTTTATATTATTTTTTTAGCTTTATTTGTATGATATAGTAATTAAATGGAAATTAAAGAAAAATTAAAATATTTTATCAGAAACTCAGAATGGAAATCACACACATTTACATTTTACATGATCTTCAAATATATTTTGCAGATGGCTGCCCAAATACGAGCGTACGGCGTACCGCAAGCGGCGTGGCATCCGTCGTGACGTCATCAAGGGTAGCCAGGGCATGACCACCGCCGCCGTTGATCAATAGTAAGTAACTTTATGAAAACTTTCATAATTATTTATAATACCTATGTTAATAATTATTTAAATTGAATGAGTATTTTTTATCTTGCTAAAATCCGTGTTTATTTTTATAATATTAACTGTATTTGAATGTTATTTAAATTTTTCTAGAGTAATTTTTTTAGCTTCACGCAGAGTACGCATACAGAATCTAGTAATAAGATACTCCATTCCCCACTTTCCCACTAATTTCCGAGACATTGCTTGTTGAGTGTCGAAGCTCAACACCACGATTTGACCAATTACCAGACCGATTAAGTTATATTAATTTATTCCCTTAAGTTAAGCAAACCCAAAACCATCGTTTACAGTCAGACATTTTCCACTATGCCACCACGGTCTCATAATTCTACTTCCCTCTGCCAGCGACATGAGCAACAAGGCGACATCAGTCTCAAGCCCCGCGCCCGCCGCCAGCGCGGCCGCCGCGCGCTCTCCCAGGCCCGACAAGGACAGCGCGTGGCAACGCAAGCAGCAACAGAAGAAGAACAAGGGCAAGGGCAAGAAGTGGTAGCTGTCACTTGTCTTACATCACTGTCATATGCCACTGTCAACTTGATTTATTATACAGATTATATATATACTTTGTATTTGATTTTGTTGTTTTATTTATATACCTTAAGTAATGTGAAATTTGATGACTTATAGAAGTTATAAAAAAAGTATTAACTCTATATTTATATATACTTTTATTTATATAAATATGTGAAGTTTAATTATACAGAAGATTATACCAGAGCGAAAAAATTAAAATATTATATTTTTTATTTCCTCATGTAGGGATCGAACCCACAACCTGTCGTGTAATATTTATAAACAAATAAAATTTTGTATTTGTTTATAAATTATTGTTCCAACAAGCAATTGCCATGACCAGTGGTATTAAATAAATTAGACATTAAGATTATATAAAAAAAGTAATCTATTGCGTTGAGCCTGCAAAAAATTAATACAATAAAATCTAATTAAGTGTTATTATATTAAAACAATGACTGTTTAATCAGAAAATCATATTTATTTACTATTTCAAATTATCAACTTAATATTATCGTTTAGCATTCCTCCTCTTTGATTTGCCAGGCCTTACATTTTTCTTACTTTTAGGGTTAAAAGATTTAGATTTATAATTAAATGGTTTCTTTTTTGCAGAACTGTTAAAACCATCCATTTGATTTGACGAATCTCTTGTATTCAATTTAGATCCTTTCTTTTTACCTCCAAAGCCAAATTTCTCGTCTTTCATTGCTCGCTTCTTGTTTACTTTATTTTTGGGATTACCCTTGTTTGCATTTTTACCTTTGTTATCTTCTAAGAAGTCCAGATCACTTGATTTTCCTTTTCTAACTCTCTTGAGCTGTTCTAACATTTGTTTTTTATCTGCTGCCTGCTTTAGCTTTGTATCAATCTGCAAAAAATCATATAAAGTTAAACTTTCATATAGAATAATAATTTAGGTAATGGTATCAATATATTGACATGATGTTGTAAATATTTAAAAAAATCCGTATAGATAAAAAATTACAATTTAATAATCAATAACACTAGGGACTTTGTGGTGCAGTGTATGATGGTAAATGCAACTGTAGAAGAAGGAATTCATTATTTTCATTCTGTTAACATAGAAAAATGTGATCCCTATTTTGTACCCTTTCACTTGCTTTCCTCCACCTTCCCTGCCATATGCGGAATACCAAATAAAAACAAAATTACATACCTGTACTCTCTTAGCCATCTTCTTTTGGTCCCTCAATTGGCGCACTTTCTCTGTTCTTGCTTGAGCAGCTTGTTTCGCCATTAGATTCTTTCTCACCTTCTGCATGTGCTCATCAGATTTTGCCATCTCAGCAAAATAATCATCAGGTCTAAACATTAGATCACATTAAATAT
Source organism: Heliconius numata (assembly GCA_016802625.1). NCBI lineage: Eukaryota > Metazoa > Arthropoda > Insecta > Lepidoptera > Nymphalidae > Heliconius > Heliconius numata. Next base: position 1,840,173 of record JAEBDU010013172.1, read on the forward strand.
TTTTGATCAAAAAATTATAAAATTGAGGCCATTGTGGCACAATAGGACAAGGATCTTTTCTGTAGTGAATGCAAATGGTTGACTGGTTGTGAATTCAATTCCCACTAGAAAAAAAAATAGTTTTTACTTTCACTCTTTAGCAAGAAATGTCTCAAACTTAGACAGAAAAAAGTGTTTATCTTTAGTTTTCTCTTTCTATCCTACTACATAAGGATACATATAAAGCTAAACAAAAAGAATATAAAAGGTTCACTTTTAAGAAAGCTTATTTTATACCAAATTTTAAGGCTTTAAAGTTAAAACTTCCTTTAGCTAGTATATTTTAGTTAGTTTTAGTATGTATGTATCTGTTCATCAGATGTTCAATTCATAATATAGTATAATACAAGCATGCATGTAATAATATTATTACATTCATGTACAAGCTGTTCAGCATGATAGGGATTTCTAATATTACAATAAAAAATGGAATATCTGATGAAGGATATTTTTTTTTCCAATTTCAATCAACAATTGAAAAACCTATATGACACAATAACATTTAACTTGTCTTTAATTTCCCCTTTCCTGTTGATCTGTCACCTAATGATTACAATTTGTGTGGAAACCAAATAACACTTATTTACTACCAGGTTCTCTTTGCTCACCTGATGTAAATTTCAATAATAACTGAAAATGGTAAATGGAAACAGTGTGGCAATGGTCATAAATTTGTCACAAGGATGTGGGTGGCAATTAGTGTATTATATAGAAGTCATAGTAAGTGAAGAAGTTAATGATCACACAAAAGCCTGAGTTGGAAGCCACACCTTATTCCTTGCATTACAAAAGACAAATTAAAATTATAAATTATAATTAAATATATATTACCTCTTAGTTGGAATATTAAGTTCCTTAAGCCTTTTAATTCCATCAACAACAGCAGCTTGTGCCTGTCTATGTATTAAATTTTCTCTTTTAAATTCATTCAGAACTGGGTCTTGAGTTGGGTCATACAAGAGGTTTCCTTTAGTATTCTCAGTTATGTTTCTGTAAAAATAAAAGAAAATTATAATAAATCCAGACACAGACCTAATACCCATTAAAAAAAAGTTTAATTCAAATGCATTCAGTAGTTACAAAGATGTGCATCTTGTATGGAAATAGACAGAATAATGATTTATTGCAATTTCTTTTTTTGCATAATACAAAGCTATATCTTACTTTCTTCTTTGTGCAGTTTGTTGCATTTGCAAGGCAACGTCAGGTGCCATAGGGGCTACTGAAGTTATCAAATCCAATGTTTCCACCCATGGCAATTTTAATTCAAACTCCTTTAGTTTTGCTTTAAGATCTGCTACATTATTAGTATATTTTTTCTCTACTTTCTCTATTTCTTCATTAAGGCCAGGTTGCAATATTCCTTTTGCAAAAGCTTCTTGTAACTAGCAAAAGAAATTTGTAATTGTTAACTTAATATTCATTACTTAGAATAATATTAATACTTATTTATATGCATAATTTACCTCTTCATCTGAGTCAATGTCTGATTCACTATCGTTTAAAACAAAATCACTCATTTTAATATGTTTATTCGCACTAAAGAAAGCTTTGAATAACCTCAAAGTGATAGCAGCACTTTATAAACAACGTGTGAATGACAGACCAATAAAAATTTAAAAAAATAAATATACACTGGTCATTCAATATGGAATTAATACGTACTTTGAATAAAAATTTGTAATGTTTCCCAAACTATTTATAATTAATTTTATAATCTTTTAAATTATTATGTAAGTTTAAATTTTATATAAAAAGTGTTTTATTAATATTCATGTGATATTTTTTGCTGAGTTGACAATCAAAAATATGATAATTTAGTTATTAAAAGTAAGCTTTACTAAAAGAATAAATAATGTTATTTATTTTTTTAAAAAAATATCTATCATTTAGTTTTATAGATATTAATAAAAGTTCAGTGCTAAATATACAACATCATAAGTTAGTTCTGGCACGCCTAAAAGGTATAAATAACAAAGATCTGATGCGAGATATGCTGTCACAGATAAAACAACAGTAAAAAATATATCATTATAATTTATCCACTTACAACACTACAAGTGAATAAAAAAATATATCTACTAATCTTTTATGTGATTAATGATAAATTGAGTACCATTATTGTATAGTTGAGTGAGGCCGTCGTGGCGCAGCGGCAGAAGGATGTGGCTGTAACGTGACGATTGTGGGTTCGATCCCCATTCGAGGATGTGCAATATATATTTACGTTTATATTTCCATTTCTTCGCTCTGCGTTGAGTTCGGCCACTCAACACGCAATTCCACTAGAATTCGGCAGAAAATGGAGAAGGGAGTGTCTTAACACTACGTTCCCTCTGCCTACCCTGCTGTGTGCGGGATACAGTGTGAACCTGATTATATTTTTTTTTTATCATTTTTTTTTACATATATAAATATCTATTTTTCACTCGCTACTTCGCTTGCGTGGTCTTTATAACTTTTGCAATACTACACTATTTACCACCCATTGTGCGTAAATAGTTCCAGAAAAACAATGATGCTAATGAAGTTATGTATGGGATTATTTATTTTACCGCATAATTCCTTGTAATTTTTAAAAAGTTAATAATTGTAATACTTAGATGGAGTTATATTTATTGTAAGTGGCTGCATAAACCAGCCTTTCTAGTTTCCTTCGAAATCCTGGGTTTACGGCGACGTCATCATAACATTGGAACTGGAAAATTATATAATTTTAGTACGCTAGCACTGTAGTATTCGGAAAAGACAAGGCACGCAAGCTCCTATATAACCGTACAGTAGTAAAATACCTCGTATCCAGATTGTGAAGATGATATTAAGCTTAATATTTATATCCATTGAGATTTTATTGGGCTTCTAGCACATCTGATCTTCATTTTTCTGTCAACAGAAAGTTGAAATCATATTAGCTAATTTCTCCCAATACATTTTAATAATAGTCCATACCAGATAATAAAACCTTTAAAATAAACTAAATACCTATATGTTGACGATGACTAGTAAGCATATAACAAAAAAGTTTAAATAAAATCCATTAATTACTTATTTATTGAAAGACGAACAACAGATAGACAAACATTTAAAAAAATATAACATATATTCTGTTAGATACACTTTAAAAAGATAAAGATCTTTAGATTTTTTATAGCTTATATTCGATTTACAGAATCGGGGTAATTATTATATATATTTTCAAAATTAATTGTTATTTTCTCTTACTATATTTATAGATTTCGGAAAGATTTTAAATTAATTTAATTTATAGACTCTGTTGTTATATTATTTGGTGTGATTTTGTTATCTATATAAATTTAGATTATTTGTGGATAAAATAAAAAAAAGAATTGTCTATAATTTTCATCATAGTCCATTCCATAGATTAAATTATATTTTTTTCTAAAACATAACATCAACTGTATAACTTTTAAAACATAAAAATTAAATTAATTGCATAACACAACAATTCTAAATGTATTTTAACTTATAATTATAATATTTGAATTTTAACAAAGAATAAAATCCATATTATTGCCTATTTCTTGAATAAAAAACTTATAATTTATAATTGACCGGAAGTTCAAAGTACTTAGACATGTTCCGTGAAACCCCCCGTTGTTTTGTATCAAGAAAATGCAATGGCCGCCATCTTCGACTCTTGTGAATGTTTTGGTCGTAGTTTCGGTTTTTGAGGCCTTTTTCGTTTGTGCTATGCAAATACAGGATAAAAATAGTTTCGCTACATCGTAGACGTTGTTAATTCATTTGTGCAAAGGTGAGTTCCCTTTCCTTCATTATTTTCTGCAAAAGTGTTTACATCTGGATTTCGTAGCCTAACTTTTGTGATGTCGTCTTTTATACGTAATTACTTGTGGTGGTACTCTTACAAATACAAATAATTTACTATTAAAGCGAGATTTAATTCAAATTTAATCTTTAGAAACATTATAAATATACAAACCTCATTTTCGTATATATTTATATATTTCACCCCTTTGTTACTAAGCGGGATATATAAACCCTTATTACTTATTGTTTTGATTCTGTATTTTCCCAAAATATTACCTATTTTCACAGTGTTTTCCATTTTAAGGTTAGTGTTTACTTTTTTTGATGTTTAGAGACATTTCAGTTTTCGTGCCACAATAATGGCGGCAGTGGATTTTAACCTATCTAAGAAATTTTCTTATTTACGCTTGAATACCATATGTTATTATATATTATTTTTGCTGTTATTTCTTATATTTTCTCGTAGGAAACATTAAAAATGTGACTTTTGACTATTTTGTGGAACAATGACCTCGACTGTCATATCATATTTGTGGACTAAAAATATGTTCACACCATAATTATGCCGTCAAAACTTATGAAGATTAGGAAAGTGGATCGATAAAAAGTCGATTTTCGATTGCAGTCATTTGGAATAATTTTGGAGGCCGGGAGCTCTCCATCGCATCTTCTCGGGTTGGACCCAAGATGCTATTCACAGCATGTCAGCTACATCAGAATATGAACCAGCGGTCCGGCAAGTAAGTCTCGCACCCATTTTATATCATAATCAGCTATAACATCATAGATAATTATTTACAGGTATGCATTATGTATCTACATAATGAATGTACCATTAAACTATTCATGCAACTCAATAGTGTTAAAATGTTATCATACTAGTTATTTATTTATATTTCACATATGTATATTATATAAGAAAATAAATTGATAATGTTTGTTTCAAAGTTTTATTATATTTGCATTATCCTAAAAATCTTAAAATATTTGCCATGTATTTTTTATGTACTGTAATAAAAATAAACTACTATTAAAAATCTATATGAATGCTCCAATTACAGGCTTACTTAGTTTGGAAGAAATAAAAATTGATTCTTGAATGTTGTCTCATTAAATCCTTTAGCCTATTCTATTATATTTTATAATTTCAGTAAATATGGTAAGTATGAACTAATTAAGAAATATTAATCATTTTTGATTTTAAACTTATCTCAAATTTAGCTGAACAAGGGAATTTGATATGACATGTTATTTCATTATTCAAACACTTTATACTATACATGCTGATTGTATGTTAATAAATTCACTGTGAGTCTATGGAAAAACTTTCTAAAACTTCCAACAGTTTGTACTATGTATGTTTTATTAAAAGTAAATTTATGCTGTATTTGTAACCTATAATAACAATACATCATAATAGCAATGCGAATGATATTGTATAAATGTTATTTTTATTAAACTGTGACTAAAATTAATATATATTGTTATAGGATTACGGGCCGACCACCTCCAGTGAAAATATATATGAACATGTGTTGGATCACAAATTAGCAGATACAATGGACATATCTAGTGTAAGGACCCCTGTTCTAAGGGCAGTTACTGTCTCACCCACTCAAGGTGACCCTGAACCTGATTCCACTAACCCTGAAAGTATAATTAAATCAGTTCATAAAGTTGACAAAGATATAGAGTATCATATTAGTGAGAAAAGGTGTAGTGCAGAGATGTCTGTTGATTCTCTGCCCCGTATTGTTAGATTTGAAGAGACAACAATAGATAATGTGGGGCGCATAGCCTATCCTCTAATACAAGAGGCAGACGATTCAGATGGAAACTATGTAGAGAATGCTGCCACTTTAATACAAACTCCATTAAATACAGCAATTGTGCAAAATGTCGGCAAACTACCCCAAAATTTTACTATTAATGTAGATGCAGCTGTTGGTAATATTACAGCTATACAGAATGTTGGTCAAGATGTTGCAGGCAACCAAACACTATGGCTACCCACAATACTTGCTACCAGTGCCTCAGATGATAAAAATGAAGAGGATCGGCCCCCAGGTGTCTCACAGATAATAATTACAAGTGAAAGCTATGTCAATGATACAACCCAGGCTGGTAGGAGGACAAATATAATAACAGAAACTAGCTATATTAGTCGACCTAAGGCGTCTAAAGTTCAGATTTTAAGTAATATATCTTTACCAAAAAATACAAATTACTCTCAATCATACACAGCTCAGGGTAAAGACATTGCTGCACCAGTGTATGGAACACAAAATCATGTATATAAATTGAGTGCCAATGTATTATCTCAGAAACATTTAAATAATGCTATGTTAAGCACAAAACCCCCGAGAAACCAGTCCCTAATAGGTGCTTCCTTATCTCCAAGTGTTATAAATAATAGCCCAATTAAAAATGTGCCATACAGTCACATATATTCTAAAAGCACAAATGTAAATAAGGTTAATAATGGTGCTAATTTAAATGCAATGGTGGCTGCTTCGTCAGGAAGTACTCAATGCCACATCTTGTCTAGAGTTGTTTCAGGACCCAATAAAATATCAGTACATTCTGGAAGAAAATCAATTAATACATTCAAGGGCTCAAAGAGTTCCCAAATGTCTAGCCAAAAGCAATCAAGGTCTATAAAGATCATTCAGCAGGCAGGTACTGCTAATAAGTCTGAAAGTAAAGCCTGGCCTGTCGCAAGTGTTACATATAAAAGCTCCAGTGGTAACTATTTAGAGTCCAATACATCGAAAGTGATACAAAAAGTTGGCAGTCCTACGCATAAGGCGCAGTCAACTATGACAATACAAAAGGTTCCCAAAGGAGAACGTCTAGTACTACAGTCTCCCTGTGGTCCGGTACTTTTATCTACGGCTCCAATAAGCACGAATTTGCCTAAAGGTCCTCATTATGTGCAATCTGGTTCTACGCCTAATTTAAGATATGTTCAAACATATGGGCCGGAGAACCAACTGTCGACAGTTTCCCAAGTGTCTGCCAATCAGCAGCTCACTGCTCAGATATTGCAGTCTTTGTCTCAGCCTAAGTTAATGCTGCAAAGTCCAACGCCGATACATCCAACAGTTAATATAACCCCTGTTCCGATTGTTGAGGAACCAGAGATTAAGCCCATTAATCAAAAGAGGATTGTATTGTAAGTACTAAATATCATTTTGCTTATTTTTGCATACTTTAATTGTAATAAATTTATTAAATAAAAATTTATATAAAATATTTTATAAAGATTATTTTAGAGATGATAATATAATATCACATTATAATATTGCTTTAACACATTTTACATGTTGTACATTATAATTTTATAACAAATTATTTTTTCAGCGGTGACAAATCAACGCTTCTAACGGCTGATGATATTATCGGCGTGGAGGAACGGCCTAATCTATCAGAAGAGTTGCGTCGCTATTCTTATCAAGCACTAGCTCTTATTATGCTCGACCATACATATGCATTGCCCGCGCAAAAACAACCTGTTAGTCCTCCAACTACGACAGTGGCAGCCATATCTCCAGTAATTACCCCTCCGGTCACAACAGCCCCCATGAGTCCCTTAAAGACTCCCGCGCCCCCCACTCCTCTTATAGCAACTACCCCCACTGAAATACCACAAACTGTCTCCACTTCAGTGCCAGTGGTCCCAATCCCTGTAACGAGTGTAGCTTTCGTAGCTGCACCTAAGCCGCCTCCACCCCCACAAGATGATGATACAGCATCCATCATATCATCCGTAGAAGGTGATAAAAGACCGCCAGCTCCAGGCGGTAGTGACACTGAAACAGCGCCAGAAGGTGAAGAAGAGGGTAAAACACGTTGTGTGTGCGACTTTACCCACGACGATGGTTATATGATCTGCTGTGACAGATGTGGGGAATGGCAACATGTAGACTGTATGGGAATAGACCGAAATAATATACCAGATGCGTATATGTGCGAGTTGTGTCAGCCGCGATCTGTAGACCGGCGACACGCGCGCTCCATACAACTCAGGAAAAGAGAGGAGCTCAGCGCTTTAGGGGCATCTGACTCAGACTCTTCTGAATGTGATCGATCTGGACAAAGAAGGAAAAGGCTACTCACTGTCACGACTTATACGAACACTAGCGGTTCATGTGTTACCACGTATAATTCAAACTTGCCAGTGCTGCCGCCCTTACCGCAGCCGACTTTAAGTTTACCCAAGCGTGGACCAAAGCGTCCTAAGAAAGCAGAAGTCATTAGAAAAGGCACGAAACGAAAACTTTCTGAGAAGAGAGTGAAGCGGAAAAAAGAATTAATGTTAAACAGAAGTAAATATAATAATTCTAATAGCTTATCGTCAACTCAATCTCACTGGAGAGATTTATATGAATTAGCCATGACGAATCACTACAGCCCAGAGTTAAGAGCTAAAATCATGAAGTACAGCAGCAAATCAGGCAATTCTCCGAACATGGCGTCGGCTATAACGGCGCACTTATGCACGACAGTGCCACACGCCGGCGGCAAGATTCTTATAGCAACGAAGGACCTTAAAGAAAACACTCCGGTCATAGAATTGAGAGGAAAATACATGTTGTCCAACCAACACAGACCGCAATTGCAAAACTCAGCTCGGGCTGGGAGTCAGAAACCGGGACCGTTCGTATTTTTCTACAGATTACCTAAAGATAATACTCAAATATGCATAGATACGAGGACGTATGGAAATGAAGCAAGATTCGTTCGACGTTCGTGTAAACCTAATGCGGAATTACAACACTGTATAGTGAAAGGAACTCTTCATGTTTATTTGGTGACGATTAATGACATACCGTCTAACACAGAAATTACGGTCGGTCACGACACGAACGGAAGCAAGCAACCGTGCGCTTGCGGGAATCCTAAACATTGTAAAGTAAATGGCCTGAGTTCTTTAGTTAGTAGGAAGAGCATAGACTATCCGCAAAGAGAGAAAAGAAGTAGAAACAGATGCTTCAGTTCATCATCGTCGCCAGTTTCTCCTCCACTTGCTCAAATCGCCACCACTCCGGTTAGGGAACAATCGCCGCCGTTCTCTGTAATTAAAGTGGGAAAGAAATCACCTATCAAACACGAGTACCCGCCAATGTCCCCCGTTAAGGAAGTCAAAGAAACTGTTCTATCCTTAGATTTTCATTCACCAGTAAGCCAAAAGCATGAGCCAATTATAGATTACAAGGAGGATCTTAAAGAAGAGGAAATGGACTTAACAGCCAAAGAAGAAATGAAACCCGATATTGATGAACCAGACTTTGTAAAACTAGAACCACCGATAGAGGAAAACATGAATATAATCGTAAAAATTGAGAAAATAGAAAAATTGGAGGAACTCGAAATGCCTCCTGAGCCCGATCCGGAAATTGATACTCCCGACATCAAACCGGAAGATTTAAACATTAAAGAAGAGCTTGCAACTCCTATATATTCTGAAGATATGGAGCCTGAACGAATAGAAAAAATTGAGATGGTGGAAAAGGTTGAAAAAGTAGAGAAAATCGATAAAATTGAAAAGGTCGAAAAAGTCGAAAAACTAGAAAAAGTTGAGCAAATTGAAAAGATTGAAGAGAAGATAGAACCAAAGATTGAACAAGAGAGACCGGTGACAAGGGAGTTAACTGCAAAATCCGCGTGTCACGACAGATCGTCGCGGTCAAGTCGAACGACTTGCACCAACCAGGAGTCTTTGGATGATAAGACTGACGATTCTCAGGACAAAGTACAGAAACCAAGCAAAGAAAAGGATAAAAGGAAAATGGTAAGATTCTTGTAATCTAAGTTAATAATTTTAAATTATTATTTAACGGCTTTGAGTTCGAAAATTGGGCGGTGCATGAGGAACAGAGTGTTTTAACACTATGTTCCGTGCCTACCCTGTTTCGGGATACAGCGTTAAGCTAAAATGAATATTATAATATAATATTATTTAGAATTAGAAAAAAATTCAAATTTTATTTAATTTTTAGACTCGTGAGGAACGCAAAATGGAAGCAATAATGAAAGCGTTCGAACGAATGGAGAAAGCTCAACAGAGAAAGCAAGAAGTGAAAGAGAGACAAAAACGGAGGGAGTCCGATCCACACCCGAGCACTGAGAAGGATGATGACGATGACATACAATGCAGTGCGAAAAAGAGAAAAAAGTAAATTTATTTTATATGTTGTTATATATTTTAGTTGTAATTTCAACCATTATTGCGCAATTTGTTAAAATATTTATGTCAAGGTAAAATATTTTATTAGGCTGTCCTAAAAAATCTTATAATTTTATCGGTCATAACACTACACTACTTCTGGTGCTGTCATGCCATCATGTAGGTAAAAAAATCCCCGAAGTGGGAATCGAGTCCACAACCGTTTGGTTTACAGTTGCACGCTTGAGCCACTGCACCACGTCAGCTTCAAAAATACCTTATACATATTGAGATATAACATAACACATGGTTTCAGAAGAAAAGGACGGGCGAGGACATCATCCCAATCAAACAGATGTCGTCTCAACTCCGCCGACAGTGATATGGTGACATCGGGAGATGAAGCCGCCACTTCCCCCACGAGACCGACTCCTGAACCCGCGCCCGTGCCAGAGGAAAGACACGAACCTGTAAATGAGGTATGTGATGTCCTAATGATTTCAATTATATTATATTGTATTAATAATTGTATATACATGTACAATACAATACAATATATACAGCATTAAGCTAAAAAAAATATCTTATTATATACCCTTTGTTCACAGGACATTGGACTAAGTTCAGCTTGCTTACTTGTAGAAGCTGCAGTTGGGTCAGTTGAATCTGCATTCAAATTACCCAAAACTAAGAAAACAATGGCGACTGAATGGATAGGCAGATCTCCAGAAAGAACACCGTCACCATATCAATCTCCATACAGACCGACATTAGTATCAGCACCATCTTTAGAAAGCCTAGTACGAGTAGCGTCTACTATGATAGGTGATTTAAGCGGAAACCAAGATTTTAATGATATACCAAGATCACCTCCGAGAACTCCTGGTAGGGAGAGGAATAGACCTCCGAAGAAAGCTAAACGTATTACACGGAGTGTTGAAGTACCAAATGAAGTTGTTGAGCCGCTACCGGTGCAACACAGTGCAAAGAAACGATGGTTGAGACAGGCGATCAGTGAGGAGAGTGATTCACCAATGGCTGGTAATTATTCAGTATTTTAAAAAGGTCAACTCCTCATCATATTTATAAATTATGTCGCATTTATATTTCATTGTCACTTGGATTCCTCCCCCATTGTCCCTTAGTGATTTTGCTTAAAAATATACGCAGAAAATATTAATAAAACAGCATTTCTGATTTAAAAATTTGTAATTATATTTTGAAATTTTAGATCAACACTATGTCACATTTTGTCGACCTGACTGTGTGACATAATTTATTAATAGCTATATATAATATTTATATATTTATATATTATATATATTTATTTTATAGCTATTAATAATATATATTTTATAGCTATTAATATATATATAATATATATATTAATAGCTATAAAAAACTTGTATGTGCATAACTCTTTATTCATTTGAGATAAGATTTAAATTATATGTTTTTTTGAGGAGTTGACCAATTTCATATTATGGTAAAGCTTAAGTTCACTATGCTTATGTCCAGTGTAGATACATTTGTTTCAGAATCTCCGCCCAACGAGATGGTTACGCCGTTGAAGAAGAGACGAATGGCGAGAGAGTCATTGTCTTGTGAACAGAACAATATAGTGCCTGTAAGTTAAAGAGTTTAAAAATGTATCTCATATAAATTATAATATATTTTGTTTGTTTCCTATATTAAACTATCAATCTTTCCTTCTATTTGTATATTGTAAAGCATTGTTGTCCTGTCCTATATTGCTTTCATTCGCTTCCAATAGTTAATTAGAAGAAATGTCAGCTAGAGAAGATCACCTTCATGAACATTATTTCTGTAATTGTAATAGGTGTACAAATAAGTTTCCGCCGTTTTGTTGTAGATGGCGCGGCACAAAGTGTCCGTTAGTTTTCGCAGATCATAACCTAATATTAGTTACTTTGGTCATTCAAGAACAAAATAACTTACTAATATAATTGACTTCATATTGGTAAAATATAATTTTTGGTAGTTGAAAATGTCCAAATTTGAGCCAGGTAAGCGTCATTTGCGGGAAATATTAGTTTACTTCTTTAATTTAAAGAAATCTGCTGCTGAAGCGCATCGATTGCTCGTAGAAGCATATGGTGAGCATGCTTTGAGTGAGAGAACGTGTCGTGAGTGGTTTCATAAGTTTAAAAACGGCGATTTCGACATAGAAGACAAAGATCGCAGTGGAAGGCCAAAAATTTACGAGGATGCAGAATTGAAGGAATTGTTGGAGGAAGATTCATCTCAAACACAAAAAGAACTTGCTCTTACATTAAAAGTCACTCAGCAAGCAGTATCACATCGCTTAAAATCATTAGGAATGATTCATAAACAAGGAAATTGGGTTCCGTACGAATTAAAGCCGAGAGATATTGAACGCAGATTATGCTTAAGTGAAATATTGCTAGCTAGACATAAGAAAAAGGGATTTTTACATCGTATCGTAACTGGTGATGAGAAATGGATACATTATGATAATCCAAAAAGAAGAAAATCATGGGGATTACCTGGCCACGCGTCAACATCGACAGCAAAACCGAATGTTCACGGAAAAAAACTCATGCTATGTATTTGGTGGGATCAGCTGGGTGTAGTGTATTACGAGTTGCTTAATCCGAGCGAAACAATAAACGGAACCCTCTATCGAACACAGTTGATGAGATTGAACCGAGCTCTGAAGGATAAACGCCCTCAATACTATTCTAGACACGAAAAAATTATTCTCCTGCATGATAATGCTCGTCCACATGTTGCGGCTCCCGTGAAAAAGTATTTGGAAACACTTGATTGGGAAGTATTATTCCACCCGCCGTATTCACCAGACATTGCACCGTCGGATTATCACCTGTTCCGGTCCATGGCGCATGCTCTGGCGGAGCAGCGGTTCACATCTTATGAAGATATCAAAAATTGGGTTGATTCGTGGATAGCCTCAAAAGACAAGGAGTTCTTCAAACGTGGGATCCGAATGTTGCCTGAGAGATGGGAAAAAGTAGTTGCAAGTGATGGACAATATTTTGAATAAACTTACATTACCGTTCTTCTATAATAAATATTTAATTTTTGATAAAAAACGGCGGAAACTTATTTGTACTCCTAATACATACATTTTTTATCTTTCAAGTGCAATTAAAATATGATATTGTTAGAAATCAGAAGTGAAGTATATTAAAAAAACGGCACTAAGGTACATAACACCGGTTAACACATCAGAAGTGGATGGTAGTTAAAACTTAATATTATCTACGGTCTCTAAATGAGGTGGAGCATGGAGCAGCTCCTGGGACTTGAGACCACAGATGTAGGCTTAAGGGTACCCTTTCCGATATTTCAACACTTGCCTTGTCTGCTCTAGCCCAGTGTAATTATAAATAAGTGTTAACCACGTTTATTATTAAAATAACAATTAATTAATCAAATACATAATTGTCCAAATAATCGAGTCTGCTAACAATTTTTTATTATTATAATGATGCATTATTTACCTGTATTACTTTCTGTGTAGTGCAACGACGAAACATCACCAGTATTAACATCTGAGGATTCTCCAGTGAAGGAGGACGCGCTGGCGCTCGCGCGGCAGTACAAGGCGTATGGCCGCGACCGCGCGCGCTCCGACAGCGGCCAGGGCTCCGATGACCACCAGCCCCCCCACGACCTTCACGACTCACAGGACCCACACGACCCTGAACACATTCGACGCATCATAGGAGTGCCCGACGACCCCCCCAACGATACCAGCGGAGACTCCTCGCCCCAGCGAGACGAGATGGACGATATACAAAAAAAAATACACTCATTTCATACGGAGAACATTCAGATACTGAAGAGTCGAAATAAAAAACCGCCGAAGGAAAAGCGGAAGAAGGTCAATCTCAATTTCGACCTCAATATGGTGGACGATCAGATCAGCATTCAACTTCGAACAGAGGACGACTCCAGCTCCAAGTCGCCAGAAATGAACGGTGATGTTCACGATGAGGTTATGTCACATGAAGATGCCAAACTGCATGTGTGTCCCGAAAACATACCATTGCCTCCTGTAGAGTCGATCCCCTTACCCGCGCCTGAGACCATACCACTACCTGAGGAGCCCAGCCCTATTTCCGTTATGCCCTCACCTGAGACCATACCATTGCCCGAGGAACCCATGAAGCCGTGGAAGACGAAAACGGATATAGTGGAGAAAGAGGAAAGCCCGAGTGAACTGACACCATCAGTGGATAGTCCTCTGCCATTTTCAACCCGTTTCAGCTCAACAGGGCTGTTTTCAGGCATCTACAGCATGACACAATCCTTCAAGGTGGACACCATCAATGAGAACATCCCCAATATGTCGGTTATAAAAAGTGCAATAGACAGGACTACAAGTTTGAAAGACAGTGGGTTCCCCGTCGAGGGTGTGTGTCCAGTTGATGACTTGAAAAGTGTTCAGGAGATATTGACTCGTGTGAACAACATGGATTCTAATAACAGTGTCTTATTATCCGGTGTGTTGAGTGTGACAAGTGTTACAAGTGTCCCTCAAGTGACGGGTGTGCAGGCTTCAGCTTCCACAACTACTGCTTCGGGGGCTAACCCCATTGCATCGAGGCCCTATGCTGCAAACGATCCGAGACTCAACCCACCGCCTCAGGAGAAACCAAAGCCTGTCAGAAGGAAGGTGAGACAACTAACTTATTAATCTTAATTGTAACTGAGTAACCTTAGAATTTTTAAAAAAAATTAGGTCATATAAATTTAAAAATAGACATATAAGTATGTGAAGTGAAACAATTAAATGAATAAAAGAAACAAAAAAAAAATACTAACTTATAGGTAGAGACTGGATGTACAATTCTCAATTAACACAAATGGTTAATGAAAAATTATTTATTTTAAAATATAATTACTAACTACTTAAAGCTTAGGTTCTAGTTCCAGAAAAAGTAGAGGTACTTAGATATCCAACATTGCATTCATTTATATTATTTAATCATTATTAGTATTTTAGACCAGTGGTGTAAGTAACTTAATTTATACACTGTTGTATTATTTAGTGTTCATTGCAACTTTAGTCCTGAAGTTTATGAGATTAACAGAAAAGACCAACCAACATATCACTCACATTTTCACAATCATTCACAGACTTAGAGACATTCTCACTTTTTTTTTAATCTGACCAGGAAAGTTAATAAATACATTCCCAAACAAATTATGAATCCGCCACCTTCTCTTTTAATACTTACACTTAACTATTCCAAGTATAGCATATTATGTAAATATTATACAGTTATTTTCGTCTATTATTATAAGTTTTTAGTAATAACACAACATTATCGATAACTTATTTACCAAGTTATTTAATCAAATTGTAGTTAGGTATAATGAAGCGAATGTTTATAAATAGTAATCGTAATTATCATTAGTTCAACAAGCAAAGGTTAAGGTTGATTACTTTTTAGTTGCTGTAAATTGCATAACGAGAAAACGCATGAGGTGCACCGGAGTACAATAATAAATGTAAAACTTGTTTCTAAAGATCGCAAGGTCACCCGCCCCGGCCTTGAATTTACAACTCGCGCACGAAACGGCATGTGGATGAAATATAAAATTGTAACGAATCTACATTCACTTTGTTGATGCGCAGTTGGACTATATTTGATTATAGTACGCGATGGTTGAAGGTTCGATACTGGCTTGTTGTTTATTTTATTTTTTTAATTTTCTCGATTCATTGTTTATCCAGGTAGGCAAAGAAAATATTATGTAACTCCGCTATTCTACTAACTCCTGAATTCGAAATTGTGCGCTAAGTAAGTGGCGGAACTCAACGCTGCGTTTTGGACAAATGAAAATTATTCATGAGCGAAAACCCCTTCTACAATCATCGCACAAAAGTGGTGAATGCAAGTGTCTTATGGGGAACGAAGTTCTCCTAGTCTACCCTGCTATGTACGGGATACAGCGTGAGGCCAAAAAATAAATAACAACGATGCCACCACAATAAGTACTATTTCGTAATCCTTGATCTTTTAGAACTGGACCAAGGTGTCAGATAAGATATTAATATTTATCACAAAGATTTCTTTTAACACTGATGATATTAGAATAATGAATATTTCACTTGTATATTAAATAATAATTAATTAAGAAAAGTTGCTTAGAGGAATTTATAAAATAAATGTTTTCCCACTTTGATTTTTGATAGGAATTTATTCCTTTAATGAAAAAAGTTTTTATAGTTAGAAAATAATTTTTATTTGGAAGTTTTCAGAATATTTAAATTGATTTCACTACTTTTTTCCGTCAATTATACAAAGTTAAGATAAAAATAACAATTTATTTATAGATATCACTAATTAATTTGTGATTAATGTAATGTTAATTTCTATCAGAGCAACCATTGTCTGTTGTAATGTTAATTTCTATCAGAGCAACATAACAACATAACATTGAGTTTCTTGTGGGCTCTATTTCAATAGCTGCCTTTTAAGTTCATTTCATAATTCACAAGTTTTTATTAAATAATATTTAAAAAAAAAAATCTTGGTCGTGCGGCATCGGCACATAGTGTGGCAGTAAACGCGACGGTTGTGAGTTCGACTCTACTCGGGAGTTATGAATATATAAAAATAAACTGAATTAATATTTTTATTTCCTCGCTCTGGCAACGAAAATCCTAAATTCAGCGGAAACGGGATGTTTTAACACTAGGTTCCTTCTGCCTACCCTGCTATATGCAAAATACAACGTCGTTGCGTGTCGGAATTCTTTCACGGTTGTTACAGCTTATTTTTATGCAACATATAAATAAGCTGCAACAAGCGTAAAACAATTTCGATATAGCTTGATGATTACGTATGGTTAGAGCGCTTGCACCATTTCCAAGAGGTGCTGGTTCAAATCCCGCTATGTTTAAATTTTCAATCACTTTCTAAAATAGCCTAATAATTCGCTGCCATCTCCACCAGCTCTCTATAACGGAGTACCGCAAACGGCACAAGAACGCGAGCGGCGGCGAGGACGGGTGCGGCGGGTGCGCGGCGGGCGAGGAGGGCTGCGAGTGGTCGCGCGGGTCCTCCGCGTCGCTGTCCCCACAGCGCCTGGACGCGGCGGCGGCGGCCGCGGTCGACGACCTGGAGCAGAGGCTGCACAGGGACCTGGCCGTGCAGATGCCTAAGGGTGAGTTGTGTACACTACATTATACTCATTGTGTGCTGAAGCTATCCCATATAATATGTATCAAACCTGTAAAGAGTATTCAATAACACACGTGTAACATACCTATAGTGCATGTGTAGCACTCAATATTTACCCGACCTCGATACACTTAAAGTATTTATTGTACTTTTAACACACTCAATGCACATGTAAACGCTTTTAATTAATTTAATATGCACTCAATATGCAAAATGTACCAATACACCCGTTGAGTACATCCCACATAGCAATTGCCCTTAATCTGTATCAATCATACAATATACATTCACATCACGCACGCCTGCGGACTACTGCAAAGTGTTCGAAACGTCGTCGGGTTTCCAAAAATGTATAATACTAAATATACGCGATTAATGCTGTTAAACAGTTTCATTTAAAATGGAACTGAAAGTTGATAATCATATTCAATAAACATACATGTCCATCATAAAATGACGTTTTCTATTAATTTCAGTATTTCTTGAGATTAGCTCGTTCAACCAAACCAACTCTTCAGTTTTATTATATTACTATAGATTTTAAATTTCAATGTATCACAAAATATATACGTTTCATTTTATGTTATTTCGTTCTGTTGGTAAACTACGACAGTCTCGGTTGATCCCCTTGGACAATCTTAATAATCATCTGCATACATGAGAATAAATTATTCTATTATCTAATTGTATAACGACCAACAAGTTATCAATTTGTATATAGTGCTCAAAATATGCATATTATTGTCTTATATCTTTTAAAATTGTTTTTAAATATTCTAATATGTCTATTTCCTTCAAATCTTTTGGCATTATGTTTCTAGTTTTTCACTTTTTATTTATTTTTACATATATTTTTGTTTAATTGGTGGGGGGGTGACTTGATATGTGGGGAAGCCACTGTTGACAGAATATAGATTTTTTTAAATTTCAATATTTAATTAGATACTTCTTATTTCGACATACAACACAAAATTTATATATCAACCATTTCATTTTAAATTTAATATTTTTTAATAAATTAAATTTTATTTTACTTTATTTGTTCTGACACTGTCTCGCACACTAACTAATACAATCAATTAATTGTCGACATCATTCATTATATTTATCTGCGACGTTGGGAGGACAATCGTTATTAATTTATTTATGTCGCATAATTTTATGAATATTGTGTTTCTATGATCTACCCATGTTGAAACAAGTGCTAGTTTTTGTGAATGATGATATAATATTATATTATTCATTAATATTGTTCATGTAGATTTTATTGATCACATACGATAATGTTTATGGTAGCATAATAATTGTTTTGTTAGAAAAATAAGTAAAATAGGCATTTTTCGGATTTGTATGTCAAGTAGCGTAGTTTATTACACTTGAAATATACAATTATGACACTTATTATATAATACAAGAAATACCCTATTTCTGGCAACACCACATCAAACCTCCACATTTAAACCTCTAGGAAATAAACATAACATAAACGTTTCTAACCAATGCATTGTTTGTCCCGCATATACATTACGCGCTTGAATAATTAATTAATATTAACTTGTTTTTTACGCCTCATAATTTATCACTTCTATTTTCATCTTTATTTTCGAAGGAATAAAGTTTATATTATGTTTTAGATTTGTAGTCAGTAATTCTTGTACAAGTGCCAAGTCCACATGCCATCAGAATGAGCCAATATACTGACAATAGTACGTTAATATATTTTATATGTATGTATTTATGTACGATATTTAGGTTGTTTTAGAGAAAACGTTATCGTAAGCTTTGATAATTGCATTAATAGTGTGTAACGAGTGGCATTCGTGTCGTGTTGTGACCCCATTTAGGGTCATAATTCACTTATTCTATTGTTGATATGGTACTTTATTAAAATTTTCTATATTGTAACATAATTGGATTGTATCTAATGATTATGGGTTGAATTTTTTTAGTACTTTATTCCACATATAGCAGGATAGGCAGGGGAACATGGTGTTAAGACTAAGTTCCCCAATTTATGAAATATTGACTGTTGAGTGGTTCGATGTTGTATGATGTGATTACATGTGTAAATAATAAACAAGAGTTGCACAATAAATTATATCTTTACGTGGCAGGTGTGTTCGATGCTCAGCCGACAGCGTCGGAGCGCCAGCGCGAGAACCTGAGCTCGCGTCTGCGCCGCGAGTTCGGCCTCGCGCTGCCCGACGACGAGGACGCCCGCGACGCGCGCGCGCCCGCCGGTACGCACTTCAACTAATTTTAACTATATTTTGATATTTATTTAAATATTTCTGATTCATCCTTATTGTTTAACAAATGCAAAAATATATCCTTATTAATGTTATTATTTTTCAGAGATGGGCGTTAAACGGTGCGACAGATAGAGGACGGTGAAGCTTTGTAGATAAGACATATTTTTGTAAATCTCACATAAGCTTGTAATATAACAATTTTTTATATCGTCTCGTCTATTCTCGTCTCATCACATCTCACTATGTCACATCTCGTCTCATCACGTCTCACCTCGTCACATCTTGTCTAACGAGTCCATCATTTTAATTTGACGGTGTTATCTGCAAGTACAAATTATTATTTTTTTATTATTCTCCCTGTACATAATGTATATAGCAGAGTCTAAGATACGTAT
The DNA here is from genome assembly GCA_016802625.1 of Heliconius numata. Lineage (NCBI taxonomy): Eukaryota > Metazoa > Arthropoda > Insecta > Lepidoptera > Nymphalidae > Heliconius > Heliconius numata. The sequence continues at coordinate 1,860,019 of JAEBDU010013172.1, forward strand.
AATGGTATAAAAGAAAACATTTTTTATATGTATCTTATATGTTTATTTATGACGTCATATTATTATTATAGGATTTTTGTAACGCGTAATAGGTGTATAAGTAAATTATAGTTGTTTTTATTGATTTGTTTTACGGATTTTTTTTCAATGGGTTCCGAAACCCGCTAGGTGTTAGGATAGTTAGGAAACGTTTCTGGTGTAATTTAGCGATGAATAGTCTTGATAAGCCATTTCTATATATATTTATATATACGTGTCATAAAGTAAGCACCACCATCACAAAACAAATGGCCATTGGGGATATTGGATTACTATTGGACATCTCGGTTTTTGTACTCAGTATATAACTAGACCTAGTTTAGTTAAAATGGTTTAGTTAAAAGTCAATAAACATAATATTGGTATATATGTCATAATAAGGGAAACAGTATTTACCATCACATAATAATATATGAGATTTTGTAATATATCTTAGATAATGTTTGATTTGTTTTTACTCAACTATGTCTAGTTATGTAAATAATTTATTTTTAATCTGTGTAAAAAAGGGGCTTGTCAGATAAAAGAAACTGTCCCCTCTGGATATGTAAGAGTCTGAAACCGAAACGACCCGATATGAAATATAAACAACTTCCTTTTTTACATAATAACAATATTCATATAATACTATAAATACGTTATATAATAACAAAACGCGATCGCACTGTGTATTAATCAATGGACTTAATCCTTTTGATGTCAGTCTGTTACCGTAACTTAGTTGCGCGCAGTGTCATCACGTTTTGTAACACAAATGGTTCTTCCATATTGTTTACGCCATTTTATTGTCAATTGACCTTTAACTTAATGTTCTTATTTGTTAGTGGTACTTGCAAGTGTGTCGACTTTTTTTAATGAATGTGAGACACTTAATAATAATTGGAAACTGTATTTAGAATTACGATTTTCATGTTTTCATTTTATTGATTTAATATTTTTATTTTTTAAATAGAAATGGCGTAAACGATACATTCACGGTCGACTGTACCTGACTTGAAAACAACGAATTTTTGTTGTGAATACTTCGGGCTAACGTCCCAAAGAGGGCTGCCAACTTGCAAGAAAAATACATAGGATAAATAATTCTGGTAAAAATCAAAACCTACATAGAAATACTTAGCACAATCTGCTTCAATTTTTTTCTCAATAGTGTAGTTTCTGGTAACACTAGCTTAATAAATAGACTTAATATGCTGTCTCGTTTTTCTGATAGTTGGCAACCCTAGTCCCAGTGATTTGCGAAGGACTTGCAAAATATTCTGTTTGTTATTTCTTCGTTCTTCTCTTTTATTAACCAATTAGATGAGGCCTAAGGTTTTATGGCTTAGTCTCTTAGTACATTGGTTATTCATCAAAAGTAAAACGTCGTATTCGGTTTAATTTTGAGTTTGCGCAATCATTAATTATAAAAAGAAATATTATTGCCATTTTCCGTGTATGTCATTTCGTAGTAAGACTACGCTCTTAGCCCAGTGTGCGATATTCCATCCTAGAAAGTTGCTCAACGTTCCCAAAGAAATTAACTAACTACCCTTTTAAAATGAGTGTTTAATACGATATTATTATAAAGAAGCGATTTTTTTATAAAACCCAAAGAAATTGTTTTCGTGCAAATCGATTTGTATATTTGTGTACAAAAATATTTTTGAAAATTTTGATATGTATTTGAAGTTTTTTATAAATTACAAAAAAATCGAAATTACTATTTGGCCAGGATAAATAATCTCAATTAAATCGTGCAAGCAAGTTAAAAAAAAATCTTATTTGAGATTCTAAAGTCATATCGATGAGGTCAAAATTCTAATTTTAAAGATGGAACGAATAAGGCCGAATACATATTTTGGCTTTGCGCTACAACTATAGTGGAAACTCTATATGACGACACCAAAGAGATCACAAGTCGCTTTATATGAAATGGTCGTTAACTAGGCAGAAAATATTTTCTTCGCACTTTTGTTTGAATGTTTTGCAGTAACTAAGAATATGAAAACATAGACACAATATAACTAATAAACAACAATATGATGCCTACTCACAGCTGAATTAATTACATGTCAGATAATAAAAAACATACACAACTGCAGTCGTTATACGGTTTTTTGCAATTTATGAATATAGAGGTACCATTATACCGAAAACAAGCTAAACCAACCAGAGCGATTTCGAAAATTTTGGGGGGTATGTCGTTAAGTCGAATGGCGTTATTTGGAGTTAACACTGCAGTGTATTTTTTAATTACTTTTAGGGATGGCCTTGAAATTACCGCCTAAATTATTTAGTAAGTAGGCTGAGCCATATACGAAATTTGTGTTCATTTCGATACTTAATTTTTATTTGTGATGCAATTAATTGTCACTTGGTGATTTGGTATTTCCTAATATATTATTGAACAGGGATGACTATCAGATGTCTGAAATAAGAAACTATCCGTAAACGTAATTATTCGAAGCTAACGTATAATCGATTTTTTGTAATCTAAATCGTCTGTAACATCCCTGTTCCAGATATTTCAATTTTTTTTCAAGTGCGGGATTCGCTTGCCGGTTTTTTATATGTATTGTCACGTGTTTAAAACGAAAATATCGATTTTTTCGTCTACCTGAAAGAATATATATAATAATAAATTTTATTTTATTTCCTGTTGTGTGATAAATTTCACGTATTTCATATTTTATTGAAGAAAATTAATGAATGAGTTTCATTATTTTTTAGGTTATAATTGTAATTTTCACTCGATATTCTCTATACAAATTTCTCGATAAAAATTTCGATGCTCACACCAGTTTAATTGACTGATTGTAAATCGTTTTGTTTTTTTTTGAAATTTGTTAATCAAAGCGTGACAATATAATGTGTAATTAGATAAATTGTCTACTTTTTTAAACGCAAACACCTCGTTTCAGCATAATTTTAAAAGCTTAGCATAGTCAACTGTTGCAATAAATACGCCTAAAGGCAAAAATCATGTATGTACGTAGTGGATAGAAAAAAAATTACACCCCAAAACATTAAGCAGCTTTGTTTATTATTATTTATCTCGTGATTTTATATTTTTGTATAGAAAGATGGATTGTATTGTAACGATCCTGTCGAGGGCGTGACCGGCGACATCTTGTAAATAACAATGGTTGTTAAATATAATTGTAAATTGATCGCTTTATCTCCCATGTTAAAGTGCATTTTGCTGTGAATTTTATATTTAGTTTTTATAATTACGTTTTTAATCTGGCAACACTAGTAAATGGTGTTACCGTAACTGAATGGCTTGATTTTTATTATTAGTCTTTATATATTATATTAATATTATTAATAAAATTAACGGTCTTTCATTTCAATATTTAATATATTTGGGCGTTAATTTAAATATAATAAACAGCACAATGCGCTCTAACGTATCGAAATCTTGGTAGTATAGTAGAGGAAAATCTTTGTGATAATTTTTAAAATATCATTCAGTAGATACAGTGTCTTGTAAATAATATAATTAATGATAAGTGAAAAAAGCTACATATATTTTGTTATGAAAAAAATGCACTTACTATCGTTTGCCTTCTAATTGAACGTAGGTCTGTATGCATATGAAAAAAATTGGTATAGAACCTTTTTTAGTATTAGTTTTCGTTGGAAATGCCATTATTAAGAGAAATTTTGATATATGATAAAATTTATAATTATATCGTAATGCATACAGTCCAACGGTCTTCGATGTTCAGTCCTACAGTTTGATTACCTCCCACCTGCATTGGATAACTTTTTTTAATGTATTTGTAACAATGGAATATTTTGCAATACAAAATATATTATAATATAATTTTTTAACTCGTTTAAGTGGATCATAAATAGAGCTGTATATTATCCAGATGTTAAATATTATTATTTCTTTCTTAATGTTTTGAAGTAAGCATGTAAAATTTAAAATAATAATATAGAATAAAAGATGTTATGATAATTAATTACATAAAATCTTCGTTTGAGTGTAATGCCTTTCCTTTTTCCCTTTCTCTGCTATCAATCAATATGTGAAGAAGTTGTGTAAATAGATGAAGTACAAATATGGTTAAATTACAAGTAACGTCAAAACAACTATGAGTGATCTGTTACTTGTGGGTTTTGGACTTATTTTAAAGATTAAATTTGATTTACGCCGTATTCCGTATATAGCTGAGTAGACGGCGTGAGCTCAGTGTTTTCCGATCCAATTTTTTGCCTCTTATAATTTTGCGTAACAGAATGTTGAGTTGCGGAACTCAATGCTGCGCTTTGTCTTTATACCAGAGCGAAGGACATGAAAATAATTCATTAATGCTGATTATATTCTACAATAATAGATGCAGGTAAACTGTAACTATTTTCAATCCAGCAAGAAAGAACCAAAAAAATAAATATAAATGTATTATATGTACAAAATATAGTCGCTATGAAGGAAATAAGTGGTTTTTACACTAGCTTCAATCAAATCATCGTATCTCCAGACCAGATATACGCTCAGCGTATATCGTAGAGGGGAAGGTTTGGACATGTTTAGAAGAAAAAAATAAACAATACTATAAAATATTTAAATGTATTTTCTATATTTAATTACAAAATTTCAATTACTAGTAATTAATGGTAAAGTAAGCTCTCCGCTTAAAAAAAACAATGATTTGATGTTAAAATTCAATAACAATTACACAATGAAATTGTGCACCAAAAATTTAAGTAATAACCATAACATTTAATTACCGTTATTTTGGTTGGAAGAAAACGAATATTATTACTAGCAAGAAATAAAACAAAGGAAATCAAACAATCTCAATAAGTAAATAACTTATAACGGGCAGTTCTCGAATTTCACCACTTTGCTTAATTTTTGTTTTATTTTGCACTTACTCTATCGTTTTGGCACTGACAGTATTTAATAATGAAAATTTAACAATACATAATTTATAGGTACATATAGAACGTTCAGCAGGAAATGTCTTATAAACGACACAACGCAATATAATGTTATTCAAAATATATTTATTTATTATCAAAAAGTTCAGCACCCTTAAAGTAAAATGTAACAGTCTGATTTTATTTGGATAATTTTATTATCTGTAATATGGATGGAAAGGTACATTTTATTATCTGTATGATGGATATCTGTATGGATAATATCGATACAAATAAATTAATTACTAATATAAAAAGACCTGAAATGGAAAAAAATACTTAACATTTTATTATATTTTGTAAAGATTAATTAAAGCAACAGATAAATTGGTACATGAATATATTTGCACTTCTATAAAACTAGTTAAACAGTATATTTATAACAGATTATACAGAAAAATATTAATGAAACTTTAACAGAAGAAATCTTCATTACATATCGTCGGCTTGAGAGTCTAAACCTGCTAATATTAAACAAATTCTCAGAAGAGACGTTTATGAAACGTTTTTAATAAATTTAAGTATATTATCAGAAAGTTTTGACAATTTCGAAAATTGATTTGTATTCTCTACTCTATGAAATAAAGGTGTATTTTTTTACAATGGATTTCGAATGGTATATAAATGTACGAGTACATACAAAAAAAAAATATTTAGCAGGTTTACGCTCTAATTAATTTATTACATGTTATAAAACATTTATTTTATTTGTTATAAAATAATATGTTGTATCTAAACATATTTACAGTTTAATTTCTATTGGTAGTAATTCTGATTTAAAAACAAAAATTACATCAAAACAAAAATAAAAAGATGGCGATAAATAAAAAAGAATTAATAATTTAAACTAATAAAATACACATAAAACTGTTATTTTATTGAAAAAAAAATCTGTTTGTCAAGCATCACCTGCACTTGACTAGGTACGAACAAATATCACAGCCGAAACTTACAACACTGACACTTTCTCCCTCAAATCCTTTTTATTTACAAAACTTATAATAGACAATTTTAATTATTTATGTTATTCCACACAAAAAATGATAAAATATTTGAGAAAACTTATAAAAATTCAAAAGTAGCGTATTGCCACGCACGCCTCTCGGAAACCGTCCTCTTAGAAAACGTCCGTAGGTTAGTCTCCAAGAGGCACGGGTTCGACACCCGCCACCATGTTAAATTCTTTATCCGTTTTCCAAAATACATAGTATTTATGACATAAATCGGAAATATAATTATTGAAGCAAATATTTAAAATTTAACTATACATTTTATATACAGGGTGGAATTGAACGCACCACTTTAAATGAAACCACAGTTTTAACTACTCTATAAAAGCCTAATATAATTCGGAAAAAAAATAATTCTCAAAAATGAAAAAGTAATTTTTTCAAACAAAATAAATAATAAAATTATCGTTTTAAAATAAAACGCCATTTGTAAAGTATAACATAGGCACGCACACACTTACCTGTCAAAGCGGCAACGTCGCATACGTATGTGTGCGTGACACGAAATACAGGTATGGATAAAAATCGTGAAATGAAAAAAAAATCCTACGTCCAAATTGTTGAGGCATCTTGATTAATTTCTTTAGCTCCGGGTTTGAAATATTTTACCCTATATGCAGTTTCAATTAAAGAAGCGCAGCCTCTTCCACCCTGTATATGTATGCATTTTTTTTAATCAACAAAACTTCTGATTTATCCATGGAATGTAAAATGGTATATAAATTATAATAATTTCACTTACACTAACAGGGTACTAAGTAGATAGAAAAAGTTAAGGAAATAGAAAAAAATATTAATTTGTTATTTATACGAATAAATATTAAAAAAACGATTAAACTTTATATTTACATTTAAACATAAGGCTAAACACATTATAATATAGATTATACAGATAAAAAACTATTTACATAGTAAAAAAAATATAGTCTGTATTATTAATAAGTGTTTTTTTAAATTCATACTGACCAGCACCTGTATCTATTCAACAAGAGCAAACATTGTTACGAATGTTATACATTTTTACGATAATTACAAAATTCAGATATAGTGTATACTAAACCTTAATAGGTTAATTTAAAATTTTACAAACTTTACTTTTCGTATAAAAGAAATATTAATTTCTTCATCACTCCCCACAAAATCCCCCCCCAAACAAATACATAGTAAAAATATCTCATTTTTTAATTAAAATTAACAATGCCAATCATTAAATTCTAAACATAACTTTTTTATACTTTATAATTGAATCACTAATTTACAATTAATAATGGTTGTATTGCACATATATAATTTTATTTTAAAAGGACCATTAAAAGTATGATGCGGGTAGGATTGGTGCGCTTGTACACATTTGGTTTGATAACATTATCGTAAAGTTTGAGGTAATGCACAGTGTGGCTGTTACACCACCTTTACACATAACTTTAATTAAAATAATTAATAAGTCCATATGGCTTAAGTATTTTTTTAGGTTATTAATTAGCCTGTATTTTTGGGTGCCTTTAGTCTGTTTGGCTCGAGTGCACTCTCACACACACACACGCCCCTGGTTGAGTTAACTCAGCTTGAGTACCTGACTCTAGATAGCATGGCTTGGGAGTGGTATTCTACTTACTACTTTACTTCGATTTTTAGCATAACTATCGTTCCTTGAGTGCACTTTAACATTGCTCGAAGATATTTTTGGCTCGAGTCCACCTAATTTGTAGTGGGGCTTGGCTCCTCTTAATGCGATTCCAGCTCAAAAATACTTGACACCACTTTAGTTACAGCATTTTAGTACCCATCACTCTAATTAGAGAAAAAAATAACTACTTTATCTCAACTGCACTTAGCTATATAGCTAATCTTGCTCGATTTTTATTTAATGTGCCGGCCGCCATCTTGCTTCTGGTTCTCTTTTAACGCGACAGTCAAGACACGGTTGAAAGTTGACATGAATTGTAACCGGATGTAATGCCGCTAGAGGTCGTTCCTCTAATGCACCGAGCTGTCGCGCCACGCAAGCGTATTCTACGCTTAGTGGTACGTAGTATTTACCTGTAAATAAGCTAATATTATTATTTTTTATTTTTTTTAAGCTTCACGCTGTATCCCACACACATCAGGGTAGGCAAAGGGAACCTAGTGTTAAGACACTCCGGTCCCTACTTTCCGAGTGGGGATCTTTGCTTTGGGGGACTTTGTGCCCTTGCGCTACGACAAGAAATGTTATCATTTTTATTTAGTACGAGAATGGCATGGTTTAATGAACAAAAAACGAAAGTAGGGTATTTAAATTCATTTCTTTGAGAAATCTCTCGACTGTATTGCACGTTAACTTAATCTTTCTTTACTTAGTGAAATTGATAACATGCATACGTAATGGTTAGAGTAGAGTAATACTTACTATGAATAGAATAGAACAGAACAGAACAGAATAGAATAATAAAATTGGTATAGTACAATTATTAACACTATTTTCGTCGATATATAACCGATCTTTGTACTTATAATGGTGTTAGAAATAATGTTTATAAAAAATAAATTTATTTTGTAATGAAATTTCATTTGTAAAAGGATAAAATTTACAATGTAAAATTATTTATATTTAATGCTTAGAAAGAGGTCACATTGAAAATGGCCGAAAATCTTAATTTGCACTTGAAATTTATAAATTCAAATTAAAATGGCTCTACACCATTTCATTCATGGCCACGTAAATTAAAAATAATAATAATAAACGTCAAGTGTCATACCGAGGGCGTTGAGCGCGAACACGGGCACGTACTGCGCGGGCGGCGGCGGCTTGTCGTACTGGTGGTGATGCGGCGACTCGCTGGACGTGTCCTGCGACAGGGAAACGATCATTTCAATTCTCACAATCAATGAAGAAGAGATTTTGAAAAGGCGGCGAAATAATTTAAATACAATTACTGCGCCGCCACCACGTTTTCCAATAAGTAATTTAACTATTTTTCACATTTTTTGTAAAACGTAAATTTACTTTTTATTTGTATAATTTATTTTATTCTGAAGCCGATATCCCACACTATCAAATTATGTCATAAGCTTTTATTATTTTTTTATTTAAAAATCATTATATATTACATATTAGAATACGGGAGCATGCCCATTGTCCATCGCATCAATGATTCATGTCTACCAAATATGTCTTATAATATTCAAATCTTACAAAGAATATAGTTACATCTATATATATAAAATCGAAAGGTCACTCACTCATCACGAAATCTCAGAAACTACAAGTGCTAGGAATCTGAAATTTTGCATAGGAGTTACTTATAGGACGTAGGTGCTCGCTAAGACGGGAATTTACAATATTCGACTTCTAAAGGGTTGTTTTTGGGATTGAAAGTTTGTATCAAACTTCGTTACTACAAATGCTAGGAGTCTCAAATTTTGCATGGACGTCACTTATAGGAAGTAGGTACTCATGGAGACACAAATTAACGTAAGTAACGTAAGTTAACGTAGTTCACGCAGGCGAAGCCGCGGGCGGGCCGCTTGTATTATATATACATAAGTAACTTCAACATAATAACAATGTTCAAATACCTGTGGCGAGGTATCCCTAGCGTCTTCCGTAGATCCCGAAGCCGACGTGGAGGTGGAGGCGGAGGTGGCGGAGGCGGCGGGCTTGGCCGCGCGGCGACGCTTGTGGGAGTACGCCTTGTGGGGCACCGCGTTTGAACGGGATATGTCTACCACCTGATCAAGTATCAAGAATATAATAAATAGTAGAAGAAGTATTTGAGGCTCACTCAGAATGACATATTTTCATTTTAAGGCTGTAATAAGGCAAATTGTGGCATTGCATATTAAGTGGCGGAACTCAAACGTTTCGCCACTCAACATGCAAAGTTTCGAAAATTGAGTGAAAACTGAGAAACAGTGTCCTAACACGAAGTTTTCTCTGCCATTCAATACATAATATAGTATCAATAACAACATTTAATTTTTTATTTTTTTTATTTTGCTATAATAAGATGAGGCCAGTCGTGGATACGTGGCGTAGCACAAGAGTGCGGCAGTAAACGCGACAGGCTGTGGGTTAGATTCTCACCCGAGGAATTGAGGTATTTGACATTTTCATTTCCTGGCTCTGGTAATGAGGCGATGCATAGCGTTGATTTCCGCCACTCATTAGGCAATGCCTCGAGAATTGTTTCGCAGAAGTGTCTTAATGGAAACGGAGTATCTTAGCACTGGGTTCCCAGGTTCCCTCTGCCTACCCTGCTATATACGGGATACAGATATAAAGATTCATATTTCGCCTATCTTCCTTTAAATTCGACTTACCTCAGTATCCTGCGACCTGGAAAACCTCCTTTCAATGGAATTCTTGAACTTATAGGAGTGTAGGTAGTCATCGCTGTGCTCGGGCTTGCGAACTTTGCGTAACGCTACTTCACGCTTCAGACGACCGTCTACGGGTACTTCCTCGTTCTCCGCCGCGGGTATAGCTAACGACACTAGAAATAAAATAAGAAATGTTTAGAATTGTTAGTGCTCACCAAAAAAAAAGACTAAACTTTTATATGAAAATTTTAAACCATGACTCTTGAAATTCATTTTATTGTTTAATCTAATTAGGAGCCAGTCTCTCCCTAGGAGGTTAATCGAAAAGTTTTGTTGCCGAATTTTTAAACAATGATAGCTTGGCGAAAAACTATATACATACTGTTTAATGCTTTTATTTATTTAGTGGTTATACAAAAAATAAACATAGGTAAAGATATTTATTTAATAAGAGTAGAAATTATTTAAAAATGTTCAAATCAACAAACAAGTTAGATCAAGAGTCAACTATAATTTAAGAAAAAAATGTTTCTTACATCATATGGCATACTAATTATACTTTTTTACCTCTATCACACTCCATAGGGTAGGACTCCATAGGACGTTCTTCATAGGGCTCCGGGAATACGGGCGGGGGCTCCGGCCTCTGTATCACCTTTACAGCAAACCCGTGCGAGCTGCTCGACGAACTGGCCGTCTCTGATGATGATCCTAGGTGGGACCGCTGTTTGTCTCTGATACCTGGCTCTACTAAAAGACAAAGTTTTGTGTTATAATATTGAGCGAATATGTTTAGGTACACCTATATATCATTTAATGTTTTAAATGTTTGTTTCATGTTTAATAAATTGTATTTTTTAAAAAAAAATTTAAAATAATTTTTCATTTTACTCCTAATCTACTTTGTAGTTTTCACTTATTATTCACTTAATGAAATGGGTTAAAAATTGTTGGTAGATGATGCAAATGGCTCTCATGGCTCATATTAATAATAGTTTTATTAATATCTTTTGCTCATATTAAGAGTACCTTTGCCAACAATATTCTGGACTATGTTTCAATCTTTGTTATTAAGTGCATTAAAGAGTATAGGTATATATACTCGTAGTTTCTTGTCACACTGTGATTCAATTGTGATTCTTATTTATTGGCAAAATAACAAAACTACCAGCACTAAAAACTCGAAATATAAATCGATATAAGCATTCTTGCAGACAAGAATTTAATCCACAAACATAATATGCAATACCAAATAACGTACTAACAGACAGTAAAAAATGTGAAATGCAAAATTACCTTTAGTAACAACTTCACCATGCCGCTGCAAGTGCGACGCCATTTGCACGCACAGCCCATCTCCCGGTCCGAAGCCCTGGACCTCCACAAGGAAGCGGAGGGCTTCCGTCACCGCCTCCTGATACCCACTCCGGAAGTCCGCCGCCTGGCGCTCCGCTATAACATACCCACGAGAGCTACACCTTCACGCGGGCGACTCTCGGAAACATTGCCTTCATTGGTTAGATTGATTTAGCTCTCGCTGGTTCTTTCTTTCGCCAGTTTTTTTTTATTGGCGTGCCTTTAATTGACTATGACCGTGATATATAATATACGTTTGTAGATAATAAATATATTTTTTTTTGCGAGAATGTTGTTTTTAATTTTTTATTTCTAAAATTGTTTATTATTTAATATGTAATTATTTGAATAAGATAGACGTACAAACAAATATTTGATGTTTTTTTATTTCTTTAATTTTGTATGTAGGTAGATATATTATGTATTTTCCTAATCATAGTCAGTTAAAAGCGAGAACAGCATAGAGCGTAGAAGTAATATGATAATATTTATAACAAAGTAAAATTTTGAAACTTTACTCGCTAACAATTGTAGAGAAGATTGCGCCGTGTTAAATGTTACCATAATATTTGTACCTCAATCTCGGCTTTCTAAAGCACCCGAAGAAGACTATGTCAACGACAATCGGTACCGTCTAGAATTATTTAATTCTAATTTAGTTAATTTTACTGAAATTTCTGATATTGCGAGGCATTTAAAAATATTTATTTTGTTTTCCACTTTGAAATTTTGTTGGATGGTGGAACCTTTAAGTAAATTACTGGTAAATTATAACAAAGTAATCACGAATCGTTTGCATCATTCGAAATAGTAGGCAAATAGAGACAACGTTTTATAAACACTCAAAAAATATTAATTATTTCATTCAGAATTTTCCACTAGTATAAGAGGTTTTGCTAATTCGATAGTTAAATGCGACACTGCTTAACTAGACCGAAAGAAAATAAATATTTTAAAAATAAAAATTACTTCGATTAGGAATCGAACCCATAACATCCGCATCTATACTTAGATATAATATATTAGTATTACATTTTGTTGCAGAGGCAGACGGCAGAGGGAACCCAGTAACTAGTGTTAAGACATTTCGTTCTTAACTTTCCGCGCAAACGAGACATTGTGTTTTGAGTGGTTGAACTTAACATCGCGCTTTGCCTACCAGGGTAGTGAAACGAAAATAATTTAAACATAACCAAACGCTGTTCCACCGTGCTACGGCCGCATATTTTCTATTGATTTCAAATATAACAAACCGTTCACTCGATCCTGTAAAAACTTGAGATGTCTGATTGCCATTTCAATGATCTCGGTCTTTTCAACCCTCCCCCGGCCTTTCTTCAGGTATTCTGGCGGGATTAGCCGAGAGAGGTCGGCGAGGCAATTGTTCATGCGGTCCCGACGACGCTTCTCGATTATTCGATGAGACATCGGATCTTGCTGTAGATAGAAATATTTCAAAATGAAATCGATTTTAAATGTTTATTTATTTTATCGATATTCAAATAAGATTTCTATTGTAAAACAATCTATGTTAGATTATGTGAAATCACAAAACATTCTTAATATTTAGAAAAAAAATATTATAAATTACGTACATAAAAAATAACTTAAAAAATATAATTAATTAATCATAATAAGGGAATAAATCGGGCATATTCAGTATGACTTGCCCTCGAGACCTTCCCCTTTTTGTAGGCGCTGGACGGGTACTCGCCCTCGTCCTCCGATGGCGCAGCGAAGTTGAGTTCTCCAACGCGGCCGAACCCGTCGTTTGAATTGTAACTGAAAATATAATAATAATAATAGTGTTAAAATTAGACAATAGACAATTAGTAATTTGGGCAAAATGAAAATAATATTTATACACTGTGCTTATCTTAATAATTATACATTTTGAAAGGTTTTTATCTTGACTTTTTAATCTTTCTTTTTTCAGTTTTGTTAAAGCAAACATAAAGAAAATTAGTTCCATGATATTAAAATATGAACATAGTGCTTATATATACAGTTATTTATTTACACGTCTGGTATCTATCTATTCTTACATAAAATTTAAAAAAAAATTTATTCATTAAGTATATTATGTGAAAAATAATAATTGTGATAAGCACAAACAATCATACGTATTAATTCATATTAATATGGCATACATATTAATTCAGCTTTCTCCAAAAGCAGATAAAATATAGTCTATGACTCGTAAAAATAAATAAAAATCATACGAAGAAATTTATTTTCCAATTCATAAAACAAAACGAGTACGAATTTTCATTTCAAATATAATAAATACCACACAAGTTTTCCTTCTACAATTTTATTGTTACTTACGAAAACACAAATAACAATTGTTTAAAGTAGGTAAGTACATACAAAACAATACTGTGTAAAAATTCCACGTTTCAGTATACTCGATCTCATACATTAAGTGATATGATTTGCCTTGAAAGCCACGTGATGGGGCGACGTTTAAAATCTATTTTGATGCACATATTTTGATGGGTTTCAATATATTAGGTATATACTTGCCTATACTTGAGCCTATTAAATATTTATGTAGACTTGATGTTACCTAATAACCTTTATTTTTTCCCGCTTTTCCCGCACCTTCCCGCTGTATCCCGGATATATCAGGGTAGGCAGATGGAAATATTTCTTTTTAAAGATATAAATTAATTGCTTGTGGTATCTACCACTCTAAGTTAAGTTCTAATATAATTATGTTTTTCTTCAAAGAAAGGTACGCATCTTATAATGCGGTTTTGTGTTGAATACAGAATGCTAATTATTTATTTATCAAGTACCTTCTTTCCGCTTTCCTGGTTATTCGTGTCAAATGGTAGAACCTAAATTCGACCTTTGTCGTATTTTACTTATTATTTATATAATAAAAAAAGATAAACAAATAGATGTAACTGTTTACACCTATTTGTTTTTCTTTTTTTTTATCTTCACGCTGTATCCTGCACATAACAGGGTAGGGGAGGGAACCTGGGAACCTAGTTAACTCGTTACTCCGTTTTCAGAGACACTACTAATTTACCTTTTATATAGAAAAACTAAATTTGAAAATTATTACATACCCTAATATACTCTGCCTGAATTCTAACAATATACAGGCTTGATGCATTACTATGGAATCTGTATAAATGTAACATTTATTTTGATGTATTAGGTTTAACATAGTAAGGTCCACGTGAAAATTAACATTTGATCATTTGAACACGAGCTGTGTTTATCGTAAGCGGCACGCGTGACTTCATAAATATATATTACGAATAACCTTTATGAATTTTAATGGTCAAAACTAACAAAAAACGTATAAACACGAAGTTTTTATGTTCCGTTACCTTAGTACTATATCTACATATATACGTATCTTTAAATAATATTTTTAAGTTTGTCAAGGCACAGCAAATCACTTGGTTCCTTTCAAAAACCCTTAAAGTAACCGCCATTGTAAACTTATCTTTTTAACTGTTCTCTTACTCTTTTCTTACATGTGCAATAAAGAATATATATATATAAAGAATAATCAATTAATAGTTCTTTCATAGTGATACCATACATAATATTCATATAATTAGAGCAGTGAGATACTTTTAAAGAAATCGCATAAAAATTTGAATGTAGCAGGATGTGAACTCGCGTCCCTTGGAAACAATCGACTAAAAAACAATTTTCATGTCTAAAGCAGTAATTTTAGTGAAGCGGTGGTAAATTATTTGACGATTAAAAAAATAAACTTGTAACTTCTCATTTTGAAAAAAATATTTGTATTTGATTTTGACTAAGTTCTCATCAAGATACGTCGAATGTCTTATGTTTCACCATTTTAACACTTATCGGCTTACAAGAATTCCTAAAAAATATAACGCATATAAATACCTGAGTTTAATTCAAGATTATTTTTTTAACAAAGTCAATTGAAGCACTTGTAATAGTGTAACTAACTAATTAGGACTAAGGTTAAAAGAAAAATACTAAAATATATGATATCCTGTTGGCGAATGGAACACATACGTGGTATCGCTATCGTATTACATTTTCGTGGAATGCTGAACTAAATTTTATTTATTATGCATAAATGCTTTCGATAGTGTGGTCATAGTGTACATTTTTAAATATATTTAACAATTTTAATTTATTTTAATCAATTTTAAATTTATTTCCATGTTTCAATTAATAAAGAAGAGAGTAGAAAGGTAGAGTCTATGATAAGCATATCCGTATATGCCGAACTTCATCTTTTATTTAGTACTCATTTTTTCATTATAAAGCCAAAAAATGAGAAAATTGGTAAAACATAATTTGATTGTTTTAATTTTAATTAAAATTATACAAAACATTTTTTTAAATATTTGACTAAGACTGTCTGCTGTCTGGCAGCTGCTGCCATGACGCTTGTAGGTGTATTTTACATAGGTACGTAATGATACTAAGTTCGAATTTCTTCAGAAATTATAGGCACTAAAAATTTAAATAGAATTGTTAAATAAAATAAAAATAAAAGGTGTCGGTATATTAAATTGCTAATATTGTAAGTAAATTCAGTGATGAAAGTGTATTACGAATAAGAGCCACAGAATACCTTTGAGATATTATAATATATAATATTAATAATTAATATTTCGCATTTCCATCTCTATTGAAATTTTGCTATTAGCAAAGAGTGACTGTCCCAAAAAGCTAAATAATATAAAGTAATATACATACATGCATTTTAAAATATAATCAAATAAAATAAAAGAAAGAAAGGCTAAAAACGTGTTGACGCAACGACCTTTAAGTTTCGTTGTTCAGGTGTACCGACTACCGACTGCGTGTCTCGTGGATGGGCACGTGATGAGTTGCACAATATAAAAACTTTCCATCACATCATCATACAACACCAAATTTTAAATGATCGATGTTTAAAATAAATATTGAATTATACAAGGACGTGGAATTATATGGGTTTTTGTCATCTAATAAGATCTAGTATGTAGGTAGGTACTAAGTTAATGCCTACTAAATACGGTTTTTCTCATATATTTGTAGGTAGCTATAAAAAAGCCAGACAAGAAATATAGAAGAAAAATCATGGCCACAAGTGGGAATCGAACCCACCAGCATCTATTTCTTCCGCCTGACAGTGCTTATTAGAAACCATGCTGTGAAAGGTAGGTACTAGGTAGGTACTAAATACGTTTTTTTTTCATATATTATTATATATAGGTAGCGATAAACAAGCGAGACAAGAAACAAAGAAGAAAAATCATGGCCACAAGTGGGAATCGAACCCACCAGCATTGATTTTTTTCTGTCTGTTATTAGAAACCATGCTGTAAAATACGGTATATAACATGAGTTTGTCCAGTTTTAATTATTACATCATCAATGTGTTTGACATTCATTCGCAGTTCAGGAGCAATTAGTGAAATTTCAAAATATTTTTTTCTGTTCAATTTAATATTAATTTTTGTTGCTAAAGCAACTTAAAAGTATATATTTTATATTTTACGCATGTAGTGTTATAATAATTTTAGAATGTATATAATATTTATTAATAATTATAAACTTGTAACAAAAAATATCATATATCATTCTGTTGCAAGCCAGTTATTTTCCATCATTGTAATGCACGAATGTGAAGATAAATATAGATAAACAATCCTAATTTGTCGAAATTTAAAACCAGATACTTATTTTGAAGGGAAGAATGTCTACATTCTACAATCATATAGAAACTTTGGATTTAATAATATTAATAATGTACTTATTAATAATGTTATTTATTTAAATATTAATTATTATATAAATAATAACGTTACTTTAGATACGTTTTTTTTAGTTTAAATATATAATATGAAGGTATGGGAGCCACCCAACGTAGCTCCTTTAAATAAATTATTGGTCAAGAGGTATATTGCCATTCTTTTTACCTAATCTTCAATTAAGGTTGAGACTAAACATACGACTGTAAATGTAAATGCCACAGGTTGTGAATTTGAATCCCAGTCGAGGAAATTAAATATTTAATATATTCATTTCCTCGCTCTGGTCCTAATAGGAACGGAGTGTCTTATCACCAACCAGGTCAGTTTGCCAGGTTCCTTCTGCCTAGCCTGCTACGTGCGGAATATAACGTGAGGCTATAAGAATTATAAGTGATTTATGAATAGAAAACAAATTTGCCAGAAAATCTAAAATAGGGTCAACTTAAAACAAGATCACAGTGCACTTAAGTTCACAAGTAAGCACTAAGTGATGACGTCTACGCATCACGTGCGGCGCCTAACACGTGACGCCTAACGAAAACAGGTTTCTGTATTAATTTATGTATACCGAGTTTTAAAGTTTTAAGTCAGGTAAAAATAAACATTATAATACAAAAAATAAATTATTTATAAAAATTAATTCTCTTTTAGTGTCCTTGTTGCAAGCAACTAATATTGGTTGAACGTAATGGGTGTTGGTTCCATTCCCAATCGGATAATGTTTAAATTTCTTCATTAGGTTAGTTGAAGTTTCGTCTAAAACTTTAAATTTAGATTTGAAACTGTAAAAGAATGATATGTCAATACGCTTTCTTTATCCACGTCGTCATTAATTGGTATAGATAGATGTGTATATAATTATGTGAAAATCGAATTAATATTTCTCTTGTAACTGCAGTACTAACGTTAGAAAAAAGTTGATGTAATTCAATCAGTTTTAAATTAATAGTCAAGTTATTAATCATTATACTTAAAGTATAATTTGTTATTTGATATTACATACAATGTAATCCATATTGATGTTTTATTTAATCAACAAAAATAATAATATGAAAGTAATATCTTATGTAAGTATTTATATTTAATTTATTTTTAAAATTATATTTCTATTCAACCTATGGAAAATAATATTGAATAACGAATTAGAATAAGTCGTTTCTAACAATATATTATATTGTTGTATAGGTAACACAACGACTTGAACTTGCCTTTCGCGTCCACATTCCAATATGAGAGCTAGACTCGAGTCACATGGATCCCCTCGTATATTTAATACATTTTAATCTATTCTAATCTATTTATCGCTATTGTGACGCACCTCTGATAACCAGGTGTATGAGGAAACAGCTAGACCTACATTAAAGGGAATTTCCCCAATTTTTATTAAGGTTGCCATCCGTAAAAAAATATATTGTTCTAAATTATATTATTTCCCTAAATGTTGCCAGAGTAAGAAAAATAACTTATAACTTAGTAATACAGTAAATATCAAATGATATCAGAATAAACATCAGGTGATATACATATGTCATGGATGATATAAAACACATGTCCGCATACATCGGCTAGCCGTGACTAAAACATATTTATTCTCCATTCAACGTGACACTGGCGAAGTGACGAAGTGACGAAGTGCTCAACTGACACGCTTGGGCCATAATAAAAAGAACAGAACAGAAAATATATCTACTAAATAAAAGACAAGTTGGCGAGAAATGAATCTTTAATAGATTTGTTTTGTATCTTGTAAAGAATTGAACTCCTAAGGTCGACCATACGAGTACGAGTATATCAATAACACTTTAAACATTACTTACGCAACATTTGACTGTTAAGGCTATACTCCAGGTTTTAAAGGGTCAGTTTTATTTTAAAATAGCAATTTTATAAATAAAGAAAAAAGTTAAACTAATAAAAGTTGACAAATTTAAGTTTTCGGTTGTATACACTCATGTTGTATGAAAAGAACTAAAAATAGACATGTGTAATAGTTCTTCTTTATCTGTACCTATAAATAAAGATGAAGTATCTATCTGTGATTTCAAAATAATGGTGTTTTTGTCTTATTGTCTGTTTGTCCAGGCTAAACTCTGAAACAGCTGAACCAAATTTTATGGGACTTTCACTGATCGATAAAGGGGGGTTTTGAGGTTAGCAACATGTAGGCTACCTTTTATTCCATTCCTGCGGGAATTTACGCGGGGAAACCACCAAAAAAAATATAAACGTAAATGAATATTTCACTTCCACGAGTGGGAATCGAACCCCTCTATTTTTTCTATGTCATGTATTATTTTAATTGATAAGAGAATGTAATTATACAATTAGAGACTTCTATTATTCATTTATTATTATAATCACATATATTAAGACTTATAACGATCGCCATGAATGAGCGTTTCAATTGTAGATATTATGTTATTAGAGAGCTTATACTATTAAAGAGGTTAATCTCCTTTTCCTTGATGGTGGTAACGAGACAGTGCGCGGCGTTGAATTCCGCCACTCAACACGCAATGTCTTAAGAATTCGATGGGAAGTAGAAAACGAAGTGTCTTAGCAATATGTTCCCAAATTCCCCCTGCAATACTTCACATACAATTTTATACAATTTAGAACAAACGGTGTAAGGTATCTTTTAATATTAATCGCTTATTGAATCGCTAGTGCATTAATTAGTTAGCTTTGATAGTTAACTATAATGGATGTTTGAGATTATTGTCTACCTACGTGATGCAATTGATTATAATACAAATGTTTATTTAACAGGATCTAGGAGGGCCTGGACCTTGGTTTTGAACAGATATCTTCGATTCACATTCAAGGAAATGAAATATTTAATATTTTCAATGCCTGGAAAGTGGGGAACGGAAGTGTCTATTAAGACATTCTCATTATGGAACGGAGTGTCTTAACACTATACAGCGTGAAGCTAAAATGTATATATATCGCCAAACTGATCGCACTAGTGTAATTAAAATAGTTGTAATATTAGTAGAATAGTAACTGCCATAATAAGGGCCACAAACAACAATATGTATTAATTAAATAATATAAAAAAAATACTTAAAACAGAATTTCCATGATAACTAGACGTACGTTTAGTTTATTTTAGATTTACCTACTCGTAAATTATAATAATTTTCACATTAAATCTAATTATTAATAATTATTATACCTAGTTATATTTAAAGAAACATATTTCTGCGATTGTAAATTAAAAAGGGCTTGTCGCCATTGTTATCAACGTATAAAGAATAACAATAATATGCGTCAGATAACACGGTGTAGCCATCACGTGAGTGTTAGGTCAGGCGGTTGCGATAACGCGAAGATGCAAACATGCAAACATATTGTATTCAAGTGCAAATTTTTTTTATATATATATGTATATTATAAAATATATATAACTTTATATATGTAATATAATTAACATAATATACGAAACGAAGGCCATCATCATAATACTGAAAACGAGATGGATTTATATGATGAACGTAATAGCAGGATAGGTAAATTTGTGTTAAGACACTCCGCCCATATTACATTTCCCCGAGACGGGATCGAACCCACAACCAGTCGCGTTTACTGCACCACGGCTGAACTTAATTGTATTTTTACTCTAATAAATAAGTCTTTCCATAAGCAATAAGGACCCGAAAGGCCTAATTTCCCAAGCAACTCCTAAAATAAGGTATCATTCATTCGGAACATGTTATAAAACATGTCATAGTTGCATGTATTTCACATGAAGTGCATTAGACGATTTATGTCTAATTAGTTGTGGCCTTTAACCGCTGTATTACTCATAAAAGCTTCAAGATCCGGTTTTTTTTCTTCTATTGTCATGGAAATTCACAAATCATGGTATGTAATACAAAATAGTATGAGTTCTATATATAGTATAAATACGATATAATAGAGAATAGTATAAGTTCTAGTCAATGGACTTATAGTACATAGAACTCACTAAATTATTACCAAAATTCAATTCTACGCATTTATTTGTAGAGCAAAGCCTTATTGGAAATAAATAAAACTTTTACAAGTATTTTATTGAGATTAAATGAAATAAAGTGATAAAAGTTTGTTTCATGTAATTCTATTCTAAGTTCAACAAACGTAATATTCTTTACGATATTTTTATGATGGTCTTATGTATAGTAAATTAAACAATTACAAAACTTAAAATTGAAGCAAGAGTAACTCCACTATTTAGGAGGCACATAACCAAAAAGGTGTATATTTCTAAATCATTAAATTTGAGGCCGTCGCGTCGTAGCGCAGTGGCACAAGCGTTTGATTGTAAGCGCGACGGTTGTGAATACGGTTTCCACTCGGAAAAATGAATTATTACTTATGAAATATTAAATTTTCATTTCTTCGCTCTGGTAACAAGGCAAAGCGCGGTGTTTAGTTCCGACACCCAACACACAATGCTTCGAAAATTCGGCGAATAGTGGGGAACGGAGTGAATTAACACTAGGTTCCCTCTGCCTACCCAGCTATATAAATAAAAGGACAAAATAAACAAGTATGTTAATGTGTTAATCACATCACACCAATGTATTAGAGTAGACTGTAGACTCTGTAGAGCTGCAAAGCGTGGGGAGACATGTGCGGCCGCGTCACGTTGCGGGACACGAGGCGAACGTGACGCAACGACTCGATAACGGCGGTCGCGGTCGGCGATACATACAAGCAGCGAAGTGACAGTTGCGTTGGAGGGACTACTTTTGTATGTCATTAATTACTGACTTACTGTTTTTTTTTTATTGTTAGTTTTTTTTTAATTTGTTTTTTTATTTGTGTTACGAAAATTATTAATATAATTTTTTTTGTTCTAATTCTTAAATTACTTAAAATAAAATTCTTTAAAAGTAAAAAAGTATTATTTTAATAAAATATTAACAAAAAATTTAGAAAGAAAAATAAACCGAGAATTCCTTCAAAGTTATTTACTTACGACTTCTTATCCATAAACAATATTTTCATAATAACTCTGATGCAATTAATCATAGTACATATTTATAAATTTAATCTGTACATTTTGTTAGAAGGCCTTGTGGTCTAAACGCAAGGCGCATGTGGGTTTCTCCTGACATTTTCCTTCACCGGGCAGGTGGCACGTGATTGAACGTAAGGACTTCTGAGAAAAGGTCGATTTAATTTATTTGTTAAACCTACGTAAGGTTTCTTTAATATAAATTTCAACAAATAACATTTAACAAAGACGCGTGTAGGTAAGTAGATAAAATATTAAGTGTTTTATCACAGATTATGAATAAAATTTACAAGGTGATATAAATAGTGCATTATTTACTTTAATTATTTCTTCGTAATATAATTACGGTACCAGCTTTAATTATACGATTAGCAAAGTGAAATTGTTAATACATTCCTATGGCAAACTGTAGGAAAGAATGTACATAGGATAACACAGATAACATAAACATTTCTAAAAATGAAGACTCAAGTGACAATGAAATGATTATTTTAATTTCTTTCAGTAAAAGTACAAAATCAGCCTAAAGCAGTACAAAATCAAGTGCACTCATAGCCGGCCTGAACAACTAATGCCAATTATCACACATTTCTTAATTTTTAATTCTGAAGATTTCTTAATTCTGGAGGCACTGCGTGTTGAGCGGCGCAACTCAACGCTGCGCTTAGCCTCGTTACCAGAGACAGGAAATCAAAATGTTACATATTTCATTTCCTCAAATGGGAATCGAACCCACAGTCTGTCATGTATACTGACACTTGTATGCCTGCGCCACGACTGGCCCCCTGTATAGTATTCACAGGTATATTTTGATTTCATCTGTCTAGTGTCCGAATTTAGTAAAATATAACTCCGTTTTCTATATTTAACCAACAAAACAACACTTACAACAAAGATAATGAATAATAGCTGATTATTTCATATTCTCATATGTAAGTAGCCCAAGGCTATTATATTTTGGCATTGTCTTCACTTACTGACTCTTTGTTATATTTAAAAAACCAACGCTCTTTCACTTCAACATTTTGTGACGAAAGAACTTTTTTTTTATTTGTCTTGTTTTATTATTATTAGAACAAATAAATTATATGCTACTTGTTACCTATATTATATTAACTTAACTTAAAAAATTATACTATACTTAAAACCGCTTGTATTAAATACGACTGTCACAATTTATTGAACTTACGACCCCTTATATCTTGAGGATAAACGACAGATATTTATTACTTATGTTCTTCAACACAAGGTATTTCTATTAATATATAATATTTTATTCAAACGCGCACAATGTCGCCAGCGATTCTAATTATAATAATTGATGTTAAATGTATACGAAACGTATATAAACGGCGCGGCGGTAAACATGACCTAGGCCAATAGCCAAGAACACTTATACCTATATACATGCAGCTAGGAAATCGCTAAGGTCAGATGCAGATCGTTAAGAGAATGGGCGAGCTAAGGTATATCTTTTTAGCATTGTTTCTATTTTATTCGGATTGTGGGATAAATAAGGTGTCTTGTGCTTTAAATATAATCATCGTTTCGGTCCTCTTATCAGGCGTTTGCATTTTTTCATAATACTTTTTATTTAGCTTCACACTGCATCCCGTAGCTAACAGGGTAAGTAATAGGAACCTGGGAATCTAGTCTTAAGAATTCTTGAGGCATTGCTTGTTGAGTGGTGAACCTCAACGCCGCTCTTAGCTTGGCTACTAGTAAATATATCCTATTGTTAGCATATTCGTGGAAAAGTGGGTAAATTTAGGTGAAAAAGACAATAAAAGCAGGCGGAAGCCCTGATTGGAAGGTATCTAGTAGTGGCATAGCTAGGGGGGTGCGAGCGGTGCGATTGCACCGGGCATCAATAGGAAAAGGGGCATGAAAGTCGACGATTACTTTGTTTTTTTAGACTTTAGACCATTTGAAAGGGCATCACGTCCTTTAAGCCGCACCGGGCATCAAAAGGAAAGGGGCATCAAAGGCGATCACGTTTTTTTTTTTTAGAACTCATGAACGTCGACGATTACGTTTTTTTTTTTTAGAACTCATCAAAGTCGACGATCACTTTGTTTTTTTTAGACTTTAGACCATTTTAAAAGGCATCAAATCTCCTAAGCCGCACCGGGCAGCAAATACCCTAGCTACGCCACTGGTATCTAGTGTGTAGTGTTGTTATTGAGTGATACATGTCACTTATTGTAATTACGTGGAACCTCTAGCCGAGTACGTTAAAAACATATAGACGGTATGTATTGTTTATCGTGTTTATTTTAAAAACGTTAACCGCTTCCGTTTTCTAACACTATTATTACAATATGTGTTTTTTTATTGCACATTGTAATACTCGTATAGCGTGATTTTTTTGCAAATTAATACTTTGCACAAACACGATAATGAAGATATTGGTGTATCTATAATAGGTGCTTAATATTATAAAGCTGAATAGTTTTTTTTTTTCTCAGGAAATATGAGGAATTATTATAGGCTAGCTAATTTACATTATATTAATAATTTAATAAAACTGTTTGCCCTCATGGTCAAATGGTAAAGCTATTTACATGTAAATAAAATACATAAATATAGTCACCCAGTCAGCTTAAAAAATATATTATTTTCTAATGAGTGTTAAAGTTTTAATTGTAACACTGTATTTTAAGCATAGAGAAAAAATATGTGGAATATTGTTTTGTCCTCTTTTATTAAAATATTTAAAGAAAAATTATAATTAAATATAATATAGCAGCAGTGAGAGGATATTATATCTTTATTAATATATAACTGTATATGTAGATATACATATGTAACACTTAAAAAACATGTTTACGAGCGACGTAATTACACGTGATTGTGTTAATGATCGTGAGCCAAACAGCCAAGTTGTCGGCGACACGTGTATGCTGTAGTGACATTGCAAAGGACAATGACCAAGCAACATTTTTAATTCGAAGAGAAATTTTTAATTATTGTATATTAAGAAAGTTTGATAATTTATTTATTTAATTTTTAGTTTTTTTTTATATTTTTATTTTTTTTGTGTATAAGTGTGTGTTTTTAATAAGCTAGTTTCTTTTACAGACTACGTCAAGCGCTACGTCAATGAAAATTTAATTTATCTTATTTCGCAATATTGCATAAGTTTTTACATGAACACTTGTGTTTGTTGGAAAGGAATTTTTTTTAGAAAAGTTATTAATTTAGATTTTGTTACAATTAAAGATATCGACTTCTTATTCGTTTTGTTGAATAACATGAGAAATCGATGGAAACTAACAGAAACAGATCACGTTTACGTCCATGCTCGAACATTCTCACCTCTGTCCCAGTCATGCGCTCTTAACAAATAAAATACGATGTACCATTTAAGTGTTTAGTAATATCACGATATTTAAATAAAGAAATAATTTAATGATACATAAGTATTGAGTAATACACGTGGAAATACCACGTCATCATTTTGCGACTAATATCGCAATTTTCAGCACATCACGGTTAATATTCAGTTATTTACTATTTAGTCAATTGACAATTTAGTGGCTAAAACAATATAAAAAACTTCATTTTCTGAATTCAAATTCTATATTTACACGATGCATGTTGAAACATCGATATAAATATTAGATAATTATAAAATATATTATATTTATTTAGTCAAAAAGACATTTTTAGCTATGTATACATGTCACAATAAACACAATAAAATATTATGCGCAATCAAATAGTCCGGCGGAGTCAGGCGATTCGAACGTGAGCCGCGAGCAGCTTCTGTGTGCGAGCTGACTGCGGTAGTGTTTGTGCAAGTGTAGGCCCCTTACACATATTAAGTCTCATCGTTGGATAAAATTATAAAA
Organism: Heliconius numata; assembly: GCA_016802625.1. Classification (NCBI taxonomy): domain Eukaryota; kingdom Metazoa; phylum Arthropoda; class Insecta; order Lepidoptera; family Nymphalidae; genus Heliconius; species Heliconius numata. Next base: position 1,886,255 of record JAEBDU010013172.1, read on the forward strand.
AATAATAAAGGAATGTCTGTATTAATTCTTTGACTATATAAAACAAGTTGTAGCAAGCCAAGTCAAGCGTCGAACTATAAAATGGGGTAGAATTTATTTTAATTCAGCTATTTATGTTCGTTTAAGTTCTTAACACAGTGTTTTATCACATTTTCCTTCTGCCTAGGAGGGAAAAGCGTAAAGCTACCACAATGTAGTTTTTAAAAAGAAGCACAAATAATTTTATTTTGAACTTATTTTTCACACTTGCAATTCAGTTAAGTCTACTACATTTAATGCATATATTTTACTGCTAAGAATATAAACTTCCTAGTTAATTTACTGTTAAATGTTTTTTAAACCAAAAAAACCTTTTAATAACAGTGTATAATCATAAACCTATACGTCACAGTGTAAATCATACCTATTCGTATAAAGTAGAGTCCACACTATACGACGTATAGTCCGCCTGTATACATATAAAGTAGGCTGTATGAGTGTGTGCCGCGGTCACGTTCCGCGCGGCGTGTGGAGGCCGGCACTCGGCGCGTGCAGTCGCGGCGTCACGTGTTCAGTTATTTTTGCCGGCTCGCGCTTTCGCCACAAATCACTTTCAAAATCGAATATTTTTATATTTTGATCAAATGTGATTATTCGAATGTGATTTTTGAAATTATTTTTTATCTATATTATATTTTTATTTTATTTTTAAAGACTATTTTGGATCATTTTTAATTGGATAATGTACGCTTGTACGACTTTTTTTTAATATTACATATTATGCCTACGTTTGAGTTTCTTAGTAAGGTTTTTTATTTTTCAATTAAGTAGTTCTCAAATAATTTCAATAATAAGTTGATAATAGATCTATGCTTTGCAGAATAAATGAGAAAATGTAACCTTTTAAAATTTAAGTTTTATAAGAAATATTTCTGTGTTTCATTTTATATATCTGTAAGTTGGGCTATAATAATTTAAAAAAAAAGAAAGCCATGATATCATAGCTGCTACTCCTACACAACACTATCAATAATACGCGATAACATTAATGGAATTATCCAAAACACATTTTAGTGCACATGATATTTATTAAACGTTGAAGACTATAGATAAGTGCCTTGCATCATCTATAGTTTTATAATTAAAAATATTAAAATGATTCAATAAGGAGGAATGACAAAAGTTGTGTAGTTTAAACTACATTCTCAAATACTTAAATTTATGGTTTTGAATGTGGTTTGGAGGTCTTTATTTTACAAAGATGTTGATGATTTTCTACGTAAATAAAATTCTTAATTAATTATTTTCCAAGTGATGAAAATTATGTAAATTAAATATATAAAATCTTTAATATATTATAATTGATTTAATATATTATTAGCGACTCGTCCGCGGCTTCGCTCGTTAGATTTTTACAATTATATACTCGTACATACATTGAAAACTAGAGTTTCTGCCAATTTAATAAAAATGTAGCAATTTTTTTGCACCAAATACTTTAATATTGATATAAATTATTTGTTTATATTTAAATAAAATAACACTAAATGTTATAGAAAGTTAGCCAAAATACAGTATTGAAAACTGTATTTAAATCGGTTGAGCCGATTCCGATATTGGCGTGCGTGCACAAACGCATAGACAAACCGATAAACAAAGAAAAAATATAAATCATTGTTTTGGGTTTTATTACAATGATAAATGCCCCCAGTAATAAATAGATCTTCTCATACATCTTCCATATACAGACAGCGACCAGTTACAATTTTGTTATATGTATAGATGAATGATAATTGATAACTATCAATTAATATTTGTGTGCCAAATATCATTTCGTTAATGTCATCGTAATTTTTTATTAAAAAGCAAAATATAAATGTATTCATTGTTTATTACTAGGATTGTTACGCAGGTTTGCATTTAGCAGATTATTAATGATTTATTTTACATCAATTTAAAAATAAATCTAGCATTTAGTAGTATTTTTATTTTTATTTTGAATATTGTAAAAATATTATAGTTATAACAAAAATCCTTATCCGCATAAAAAAAATAAAATAATAATAGTGTTTTGTGCTTTTGAGCTTCACGCTGTATCCCGCTGTTTCTGCCAAATTCCGGATGCATTGCGTGTGCCAGAGCCAGAAAAAATGAAAATATTTAATATTTAATTTCGTCGACTTTAACGAATGATTCGAAATTTTCGAACTCACGACCTGTCGCGTTTTCAGTCGCACACTTGTGCTGCTGCGCCACGACGCTTTTTAAAAGTCGCTAATGTTCTAGTATCTAAAATAAATAAATAAATATGTGATATTTCACAAAAATAAAAGATATTTATATAAATTTATACATAAAAATTAATTAATGATACGCCATTTTCTTCTTTACTTTCTAGATAATTAAGTGTATTAAGAGACACGAACAAAAGAGATGGCTACTTCAAAATCAAATGATCTCGCACAAAATTTAACCGACTTTTACCGGATCCCACTATTAGAACCTAACCAAACTATCCTTGAAGTGTATCCTTTCCAATAAAAAAAGAATCATCGAAATCGGTTGGCGCGATGTTGAGCTATTGGCCCATTTGTCGCGCACGTACTTAATGCAAATTTAAGACCTATGTGAGTTTTTCATGGATAACATTGTCAGAAATGAACCAAATATGGGACTAAAAAAATGAGACCACACGGGAAATACCAGCTTTCAAATAAACAAATAATCATCACTATCGGTTTACCTAGTCAAAAGTTCTGAGGTAAAAAATACAGTCCACTTGATAAACTCCTCCTTTTACAAAAGTCGTCAAAAACAATGATAGTAAAATTTCATAGTTAATTATTTATGTTTTATGTACTTCGCATAGATCCCACATACGTACATACATAGGTGCAATGATTATTTTGACAAATCTAATGGAACCTTGGAAATTCCCTTAATACTTCTAACATAAACTATGATTACTGGCTTATCTTAAATAATTAATGTTGTCGTTCAAAATATTTTTTTGCTATCATAAGCTATTGGTCGTCTATAAGTATAAATATAATTATTAATTATACCAAATTAAATTATTGATGCACTCACAGATATAAATTACCGTCTAACTGATATTCAGACGTTACCAACTTGGGCTTTAATTACAATTATAATGTAAGTAATGTTTCTGTAACATTTTTAATATTCATTATTTAAGAGCAAGTGGACTAAATTAAAAAAGGAAGTGATCTTTTTTGTTTTATAAAAATAAACCGATATATTGTTTCGATACTAACAAGATATTTTTCCATAAACATTTTTAATGTCCTCCTTTGTCTTGAAATATTTTTTTTATCTGTTTTATCCGGTGTGGTTGAATACCAATCGATCTTGCTGCTGTATCTTTCCCAATAAGAGGCTAATTTATCGATAGTTCATTAAAAAACATAATGAACACGCACTTCAATCTAACAGTAGAATAGTGTTGTAGGATACATTCATACATCCTACAATACTCATAAAACAAAACGACCTTGAGAACAGATATAGCATTTGTAAACAATAATTTACAAAATTTTACATAAAATGTATAGTCGCAATTAACTATTAAATAAATTTAAAGCTTTATGATAATTATAAAAAAAATATTAATGAAAAAAAAAAACCTACTTGTCATATTTAACGGGATGTCCGTTCTCCTCCCAATAGTGACGTGTTTCCATATTCAAATTGTGTCACAAAAACGATATATCACTAGCACTGTCACTGAATTGATTAGTTAAATCTGTCACATGTTTTCCTTTTGGGTACAACACTATTCACCGGTCACTTTTGTTATTGAAGTGAATACTTTTGTAAACATAACATAAATAAAAGTTTAATATATTTATAGTAATATAGCAGACGTCTTTACCGTGAGAAGCTCGCGGCGGACTAATCGGCGTCTCGGTCGAGCCGGCTGTTAGTCATGTGATTCAGAATATGGCACGGGTTTCACGAGAATGTAATGTACTGGCCACAGGTGATTTTGTATTATAACTTTGATTACAGCAAATATGTAATCTAGATTGTTTTTCTTGCTTTTGGTTTAGTTTAGTGTGATTTGAGAAGAAATGAAGAAATAACAAAAAGTATCTAAAATAAATAAGTAGGCTTAAAGAAAATTATTAATAAAAAGAAAAAAATATGTATTCACATTTAATTGAAAATTGAAATCGAATAGAAATTGTATAGATGACATCAGATATAGATTGAGACCGGCGTGGCGCAGTGGCATGAGCGTGTTAATGTAAACGCGATGGTTGTGTTCGATTCCTAATCAGGGGAATGAATAATAATTGATTAATTTTTCAATTCTTCGCTCTGGTAACAAGTCAAATCGGGATTGCCTCTCTAAAATTCGACAAGAAGTGAGGAATGGATGTCCTAACACTAGGCTCCCTTTGCTTATCCTAGTACAAGCGGCATACAATTCAGCGTAAAGCTGAAAAAAAACCTTTTTTTCTCTTCTATCAGGTTCTATCAGGTCTATGTTCAGGTTCATATGAATATATAAATTAATAATTATAATTTTAAGTCATGATTTTTTTTCATACAATGTAATTTATATGTTCTTTATCAAATAAGTCTTTTATACTTAAAAAATCATAGGATCTATATTGATTGCTTGTAAAATCGATACAATTTATTATTTGTTAATACCTTCCTTGCTGATACAAAATCAACACCAAAATGTGTTAATAACATGTTGAACAACGTGGCAGTCCACGCCTGTAGATCTCATACAGAGTATTCTACACACAGACACTTTGTCTGAGCAATTAAAAGCATTTTTGTTACATACTTATATTTTTTTATTGTGAAATATTGAACCATGTTATTCTGATTTTTAATTTGAATATGTGAATATTAAAGACTTGTATTCCTACCCTCTTTTTGTTTTCTAATTTTGCCAAAATTTACTTTAATATAACCATATTAAAAAAATATGTTAAATAATCGTAGCAGTCGTTAATATAACAAGTATAAAATTACTGTATATGGTAACACAATGAATGGCTTGATTTCTGAATGTTTTCTTATTAGATTTTTGTTTTTTTTATTATATTCATATTTAATTTACAGAATTGTGCGTAAATTATCTTTTTTTTTATTCGTAAAAGAGCTCGTAGAAGAGCCCTCGCCGTACGGTTCGCTCATCGTACGGTCGTGTGTAGAAGATTCTTTTTTTGTTTTTAAATTCACCTACATAAAGAAAAAAAAAAATGGTTCAGTGTAAGAAGTGCAAACTTTTTGTGTCTGTAAATAAGGACGATACTATAAAGTGTAAAGGATGTGAATCCATCTATCATAAAAAATGTGCACCAAATATAAAGCAGTTTGCACAGACGAGTACTTGTGAGGACTGTCAAAGCACTAGAACTAGTCCTCTACTGCCAAGAAATCCAGGTGGGAGCGTATCCAGGGATGTAACACACGAGAAGGTGTTAGAAGACATCAACAAAAAACTCGAGGTCATCTATTGTGTGGAAAAAAAAATTCAAGACCTGACGACTAGTATCGAATTTTATGCTGAAATGTACCAACATCTAAATGAGTTTAAGGAAGAAGCACAGAAAAAGATAAAATCCTTAGAACAAAAGAATGTGTACTTAGAAAAGTGTAATACTGCCCTCGAAGAAAGGATCCAGGAGATAGAAATGCGGGAAAAAGAAAAAAACATAGAAATTCACGGACTAGAGAAAAGAAACGACGAGAATACAATAAAGGTGGTTAAAGATCTAGCACAAAAATTAAAATTAGACCCCAACGATATCGAAAATGCAAGAAGGGTAGGCCAAGAAAAATCAAATGATAGTAAACCTAAAATCGTACTGGTTACACTAAGATCTAAACATGCTCGGGACCAGTGGACAGCAGTAAAAAAGAACCACAAAATAACTAACAACACAGTATACAGCAATGGCAGCAGCAACAAAATATTTATTAACGAAAGCTTGCCGAAATACAAGCGCCAGCTGCTATGGACGGTTAGAAATACTTTAAAACCAATGGGCTATCAATATATTTGGGTTCAAAATGGTAATATCTTGGCAAAAAGGAGTAATGACGAAAAAAAAATATACAATATAAAATCGGAGCAAGATTTAAATAAGTTTGAGGGTAACAAATAAGTGCACTTAGCACTGTTGTTCTACACTAGGTGATTTTGTTCCATAAAATTCGATTCAACAAATTTTATTACAGCTGATTATAATTTCAAACGTTACTGCGACATAGAAAAATTGAATAATGATTTGACATCAAATAAGAATTCCCTACACTTATTGCACTTGAATATTAGATCACTACGAAAGAAATTTAATGAGTTGCAAATGTTGTTGGAAAATTATAAACATAAAGTAGATATAATTATATTGAGCGAAATAAATATAAAGGAAGAAGAATTAACTTTCTATAAAATATTAGGATATAATACACATATATATACAAGGGAAACTACCCGAGGAGGAGGTTTACTGGTTTATGCAAAAGATAAATTCCATCTAAACATCAAAATACAGAAAACTTCAGAGTTCGAGGTGATTCACGGACAGCTAACAGCGGGAAAAAGCATTATGCATATTTTTGCTATTTATAGGCCCCCAAATAGAAATAAATCACTATTCGTGGAACAGCTGTCGAATATGATTAAATTTATTCCGAAATCTGAACATATTGTGGTAATTGGTGACATGAATATAGACATTCTCAAAAACAAATTAAACCCGATAACTACAAAATACAAAAACACCTTGTGTGAACTCGGGCTGCAGTGCGTCATACCAAATGCAGAAACAACGCGCGAAGCGATCGTCGGCGGGCGCGTGGACGCATCTTGCCTGGACCACGCGTGGGTGCGAGCGGGACGGAGCGAGCCTACGCGGTCGTACGTGCTCGAGGCGGATCTGTCCGATCATCACGCCATCGGAGTTATTTTAAGTTTCCGTGCGAGTGTGTGTGACGACGACGAGAGCGACAGCTTAGACAATGACGTTAGTGTGCGCGAAGTGATTAGTGATAAGTTAGTTAAGCAAAAACTAGATGATTATGATTGGACGCAATTACTGGGATATACTTGTCCGGTACAGTTATATGAATGTATCAATGTAGTATTTAAGCAAATTTACAAAGAAAGCACTATAATTGTTGTTCCTAAAAGTAATAAACGAAAAACACAACCGTGGATTAGCAATTGTTTAGGTATTATGATAAAGCGTAGGGCTTACTTGTTTAAAATATGGAAAGCGGATCCAAAGAATATGTGTAAGCGGTTAGATTATACTAAATTTAGAAACAAAGTGAATAAACTTATAATCGAGGCAAAAAACAAATTTAGGCAAAAAGAAATAAAAAAATGTAACGGGGACTATAGGAAAATATGGTCGAATATTAATTGTTGGCTCGGAAGGGAGAAAGCTAGTCTCGACGATGTGATAATAAAACATTTAGGCAAAACTGAAAGTATTAGGCAAATATGTACAAATTTTGGAAACACTTTTACGGAAGAAATTAAAAAAATTAAACATGTATGTAACGTAAAATTCTTTGATAGGAACACTTATGTGCAGCCGAGTTTGGTGAGTTTTAGATTTAGTGCAGTCAGCTCGCTCCAAGTTAAAAAATGTATAGACCGGTTATCGTGCGAAAAGGCACCAGGTTTGGATATGATCAGGGTAAAAGATATAAAATATGTGTGTGAACAGATAAGTGGTGTTATTGCTAGATTTATTAATTTGAGTGTAACCACGGGTGTTTACCCTGACCAATTAAAAAAAGCCATTATACGTCCCATTTATAAATCGGGAAATCACCTGGACTATTCTAACTACAGGCCAATAGCCATATTGTCTATTATTGACAAAATTGTAGAAAAAATTATTGTAGGCCAAATTAGTGACTTCTTAGAGAGCTATGAGGTATTGTCGGACGCTCAACACGGTTTCCGAAAGGGGCGCAGCACTGTGACTGCACTAACTAACTTTGCTGACTACATAAACAGCTGTCTCGACTCCGGTGAGCAAGTGATAACGGTTTGTATTGACTATAAAAAAGCCTTCGACACATTAGACCACAATGTTTTGCTTAAGGCGATGGACGAATGCGGGATACGTGGTCCTACGAACACATGGTTAAAGAATTATCTAAGTAATAGAAAGATACAGACTGTTGTTGCTGGTGTAGCCGGAGAAGAAATGGACTTGAATCTAGGGGTCCCGACCGGATCAGTTTATGGACCGGTGGGGTACCTGATGCACGTGAATAGCGTATCTAATGTTGTAGACAAGTGTCGGGTGTATATGTATGCGGATGATATGTGTTTGGCCTATTCCTCAAAAGATATATCGGTTGTAAAAAACTACATACAAATGGATTTTGAAAACGTCACTAAATGGGCACATGATAACGGTATAATTATAAACTTTGAAAAAACTAAATGCATGTATATACACTCGCCGTATAACAAAAAATCAAAAACAATTACCAAAGAAGAGCTAGAAATAGTAGGGCATACTTATGACTGTCTTCATAGTAATAAAAAAAAATGTAACTGTAACAAACTAGAATTCGTTAATACAATCAAGTACTTAGGCTTAAAAATTGATAAACATTTTAATTGGAAATCTCAGGTAATAGATATTTGCAATAGGCTAAGATGTGTACTGGGGAAGTTTTACCACTTAAGTAAAGTATTAAATAAAGAAACGCTACGCATTGTATACTATGCCCTCGCGGACTCCATACTTAGTTATGGTCTCAGCGTGTATGGGAGGACATTCATAACATACTTAAGGGATATAAAGCAACTTCAAATACGTTTGATCAAGTTTTTGGTTGGTAAAAAAATAAAAGAAAAATGTCGTGGAGAGTATGAAAAACTATTTTCAATTTGTGGAATTTTACCAGTAGACATTAAAGTAAACTACTTAATAAGCATAGAAAATTTTTATACTAATAAATATAAGGAGACGATTGAGAATAAATATAATACTAGGAGGGTCGGGAAAAAAGAATTTTTTGAGCCAACTGCGGAAAATTATTTTGGAAATAGAACAACAAGGTGCATGGTACCCAAAATCTTTAATAATATAAATAGCCTTACATTGAGTAAAAACGTTGCTAAACCAATTTTAAAGATAAAATTGAAAGATTTCTATCTTAAAGAATCAGACAAGGGCATAGAGTATTAGTTTATTTTTTGTTTGTATTACATATGGAATATATAGTTTAGGAATATACGTAATATAGAATAGATAGTACATAAATAGATAGAATATAGAATAGGTAGTCTGTACTACAATAAGAATAGATATAATATAGAATAGATAGTACAAAGATAGATATAACATAGAATAGATATAGTATAGGAATAGATATAATATATAAGATTTGTTAAGTTTATTAATGTTATTTATCTTTTATCTATTTTTTTGTTGTTTTTTTTGTGTTATGTATGTATGGTTAAATTATAAGGGTTGGTATAGTAGTTTAAATTAATGTAGTAAAGTAAAGAGCGCTTCTTGCCTACAAACTCCAGAGTTTGGCAAGAGATTTTTTATATATTAAGTTTGTAAAATAAATAAATAAACAAATAAAAAAAAAAAAAAAAAAAAAAAAAAAAAAAAAAAAAAAAAAAAAAATCCACTAAGGAAAAAAAAATTCAAAATTCAAAATTCAAAATTCAAAATTCAAAATATTCTTTATTCAAATAGACTTATAACAAGCACTTTTGAATCGTCGAATGAACATATGAACAAAAAGCTACCACCGGTTCGGAAGGCAGTTCTGCTCGTTCGTATAAAACTTCATTATATCCGTATTTCCAGTGTAAAAACACGTGGCCGACTTTTAATCAGTAATTACTACCCTCATTTATTTTAACAAACTGTTAACAACTGCATAAAAGTGCAACGCACGGCTTCGCCTCGATACAAAGTAAGTACTTGCAAAATACATCAACATGGCGTTATTTAACCCCGAAAGCCATACGGTAGTCAAGAAGTCAAGAGGGGTGTTCGTGTTCGTTCGTCAGACGTGACGATGCTGACGTCATGCTTTTTAAAAACGATTGCGGAGTGCCTTCTCCGACATAATATATAATAGGGTTATTATTTTTATAAACAAAAGGGCGGGAACAAATTTTATATATGCACATATATTAAATAATGGATATTTTTAAGGTGCTTTTTTTATTTTTACGCAATTATAGTCTATTAGTAGGTACATATCTAGTCTGCCACATACCTTTTTAAACACTGTATATAGTTAATGATGGATCTATAACAAATGCTTTTCCTAAAGGCAGAGGGTTAAGACACTCCGTTCAGACACGCAATCACTACCCATTTTTAAAACCGTTTCGTGTTAAGTGGTGGAACTCAACGCCACTTTTTATCTTTCAGCGTGTAGAATGATCCCCCGAGTAGGGATAGAATCTACAAACGTCACGTTTACAACCAGGCGCTGCTTTATTCGCTGCGCCACGACGGTTTTTATTAAGGTTAATATCCAAAAAGCAATTAAACCAGCATCTGCCCTTTACATTGCACTGTACATGAACCACGCTCGCGTGCACGTGACCGCCCCGCCTCCCTGCGGGCTCTCGCACTTCAATATCTTTACGTAACGGATGCGTTTACGTAAATGCAAATGTATGTTTCACGGACCACTATTCGGGTGTTATATGCTTAATAAGTTTCATCGAATTATTTAGTTTTATCGTTATAAAATGATTGATGATTATTTTTCTTCTTAAAATTACATTTTAGGATCGTTAAATGAAATTATATACTCCGTTAGATTGTTAGAAGTGATATATTTTATTTTTTTAGCTTCACACTGTATCTCGCATACAGCAGGGTAGGCAGAGGGAAACTAGTGTTAAGACACACCGTACTCCTCCGTTAAGAGTTAATTAAATGAGAAGAAAATTAAATAAATAAGCTTCAACATAAACTAAAGAAATTATTTCTTAAATCAAATAAACATTGAGAAACTTTTAAGATAATTAATTAATTCCTCCAAGTGGGAATCGAATTTACAACCGTAGTATTATATGGTTCTTTGATTATGGCGCTCCTAGCGTGCCATCTCATTTCGCCAATGTTACGTTGTTTGGAGAAAACACGAAGGAGGTTGTACAAAATAGATCATGTTACACAGTAGGAGAATGCATATAACCGTAGTAATTACAGTCAGGCCCTTGTATATACATGTATAGTATGGTTCTCTTATTATAGTGCACCGAACGTACACACATGTGTGACAGCCGGCTTTATGAAGATCTGAATCATAATACTGATTTGATTTTAATTTTATTAATTGTATATTTGTTATAATCATTTTAGAGCATTAAGAACTACAAGTAAAACATTTTTATATATGACAAGATTTCGCCGGGTTGATATTTAATAGCAACATTATTAAATTTCGTTCAAAAAATATTTTTTAAGCAAGAAATAAAAATATAACACACTACATAAGTTAATTTCATTAATTTAAAAATTATAAAATCTATATTATTGAACGGTAATATCATTTACAATATCTTATTTAAGTTTAATCTTTTATTTGAGACAACAATGACAAATTAACAGTAGTACTGTTACAATACATTACATGTGATTACTAAACGCATCCGGTGACTGTCAAACTATTAGGACCAGCGATATTTCGTAAAAGGCGTATTAAATTTTAATTTTTCTGATAAAATACCGAGAATAATTTACAAAAATGTTGGCTTTGATCAATCGTATTCTTGATTGGATTAAAAGCCTGTTCTGGAAGGAGGAGATGGAGCTGACATTGGTCGGCCTACAGTATTCAGGGAAAACAACTTTTGTTAACGTCATTGCCGTATGTATTATCACAAAACAATCATTGTATACTAAAACATTGCACTTGTATGTTTTTATCAATATTTGATAAAACTTGTGAAAAATAAATGACTGAAACACATCATGGGATAGGATTTTTTTTTATGTATCATTAAAATTATGACTAAGGGGACTGTTTTTGTCTATTCACGTAAGTGCTTAGTTTCTATTATCTTATACACTTGTATATTTCCTTTGTTTTACAAATATTCCAACAAATAATTTTTAAAATGTCTTGTCAAGTCATTACTACACACATAAAATATTTCATTTGATGTTCTTTTTGCCTGTATTCTTAATTTAACATTGCTAATGATTTTATTTCTTTTATATTTTTTTATTTTATGTGAATTATTCCATTACAATGTACAAAAATAACATCTTTATTTGATATCTTTATATTGTAGTCTTTTATGACTCATTGGTTTGTCTATTGTTTTAACAATCTAACCTTTAGAGGTATATAAAAAGAAAATTAAAACATTTACAATTAAAAGTTTAATTAGGTGAATGTGTGAACACAAATATAAATATGTTTTCATAGATTTTTTACACTATTTTAAATTAAACCATTTTTACTAAATAAATCACTTACGGTAGTCCATGGATATAAGTATGTAGTTCAAAAATAGTGTCCAAAACATTGGATTTACTAATATGTATTTGTTAATACCAAAATACATGTGGTTAATATAATTCATTTATTTAAATTAAAAAATATGTTATTAAGTATTGTAATAATTGACTTCAAATACTTATAATATATATATTTTTTGACACAATAATTTATATCAAATTTACAAATTACAAAGAAAGTAAAATAAAAGTTTAAAGGTTTATAATTTTAATATTATAATTTGTTCTTATTAGAATGTTAATTAAACTAAAGCTTTATTCAATTGTTAAGTAAGCAACTATATTTTTAATAGTCTAATAAGAAGAAACAAAGAAGAACTATAAAGATATCATGCCAATTGTGGAGCAGGGGCACAAATATGTGACTGTAAACATGACAGGTTTAGGTTGATTTGTGGGGTGATTCCTACTCTGGAGAATTAATTATTATTTACTAATATTTTATTTCTATGCTCTTCTACTAAGGCAAAGCATGTTGTCGCGTTATAATACTTGACAAACAATGCTTTAAAAAAATAATCAAGGAGTGTCTTAAGGAGGAAAGGAGTGCTTATAGTAATTGCCTATTTGAATAAAGAATAATTTGAATTTAACACAAGGTTCCCTCTGCCTACCCTGCTATACACGAAATACAAAAAAATTAAAGAAAAGATGTGAATTTAATCTTTTTAATTTCAGTCTGGCCAATTCAGTGAAGATATGATTCCAACTGTTGGTTTTAATATGCGTAAAATTACCAAAGGAAATGTTACTATCAAAGTGAGTATACATGTATATATAAGGTAATAAATATTTTGATACCCTTTTAGAAGATCTATAAAAATGCCTAATAGTGTAGAATAACACTTTAAAAATATGTAAAAAATTTTTTTTATTTTGTCTTTGTCTTTTCTTTGTTTAGATTTTTTTAAATACTTTTTATTTTGATTTTTCACAATATTGTTTCTACTTTATGTTATCAATTACTTAATTATCATAATAATTTTTTGTAGACATAGTGCTTAGTATCGTGAATTTTTTTTTTTTTCTAATAATTCATTGATTTGTATATTAACTTTAATAATACATCAGCAGTCCACAGCGAATCTAGCGTTAAGACACTCCATTCCCCATTTTCCTAACTTATGCATAAATATTAAATAATATTTTAAAAAACATGTTGCACTGCACTTGCACTCAGTAACTGCAGTGTAACATACTTTTTCTGTATATTTTCGTAGGTGTGGGATATAGGTGGTCAACCCCGGTTCCGTTCCATGTGGGAGAGGTATTGTAGGGGTGTCAATGCGATTGTGTAAGTACATTTGTATATATTATTTTAATAGCATACATTTTCATGGGCAGTGGTAATTTCTTAAAATCAGGTGACCCATTCGCTCGTTTGTCTGGTCTTAATTTATAAAAAAAAAATATTCAGGTACATGGTGGATGCAGCTGACCCTGACAAGATAGAGGCATCCCGTAATGAACTCCACAACCTGTTGGAGAAGCAGCAGCTGACCGGCATACCCGTACTGGTGCTGGGCAATAAGCGTGACCTGCCGCACGCGCTGGACGAGCACGGTCTCATCGAGCGCATGTATGTTTACACACACAAACACACAAAACACACTTATACGCCACATACATATACACGGATGCACACACATTATAATTTTGAAAAAACAAACGAAAAGTGAGCAATCTTATTAACATAAACAAACAAATACATGAGCACCTAATGAAGTGAGTATACATAATACACAAACAAAGGCACTCATTATCTTATTTTATTATTGAGATTATTAGTAATATGATTTGAGATTTGCAGTAAGTAAATAAAAATAGTGCAATTTTTACAGTTATTTAGAAGTCTATATTTTTAATGAATATAAGTGTCTTCATTGGTCTATTTAAACAAAATAGTATTTCCCAAGAATCCCAGAAAATGCAAAACATGATAATAAAAAATCTTGTGCTTTTTATGATTTTAAAATTTTAAAAATGATACAATGCACTCTATAGTGATCACTATAAATCTGATCTTATATTTTTGTTAGAGAAATATGACATAAATTTGCGTGATTGGACGGTAACTTGACCGGAACAATAGTATGAATGCTCACATTGTTTTCTATATAACAATATTTTTATCAGACTGAGAACGAACTGTGACTCTCATAGTATGAATCCTCTCTTAGTTAAACCAATATCAAAGTATATAATAATTAAATATAATATTATCGATTATTTCCTTTTTTTGTTATATATTGTTGCTAATGCAGTATTCTACATATAGCAGAGTACGCAAAGTGAGACTAGTGTTAAGGCACTCTTTTCCCCATTCTCCGACCAATTTTCGATACATTGCGTGTTAAATGGCGGAATTTATTGCAGCACTTTGACTTCTTACCAAAGCGATAAAACGAAAACTCTTTCCTTGAGTAAATATCAAACCCACAACGGTCGCATTTACATTTGGAAGCCAATACCAAAAATATTTGTGTGAATTTAATATTTACCATTAAACAGCTTTTCTCTATATTTCTAGGAATCTTTCAGCAATTCAAGACCGTGAAATATGTTGCTATTCGATTTCTTGTAAAGAGAAGGACAATATCGACATAACTCTACAATGGCTCATCTCCCATAGTAAGTCAGGTAGTGCACGCTAAGAAAAAAATAATACACTCAGGTAATGCTTATAAAAATAGTAAAACAATCAATGGCAGAATATCATTAGGCTCGATAGCACACTATTGCCTATTTGTTTTTTTTTTTTTTAATGAAAATAAATTTGAATTATTAATTTATAGTTTTGAGATGTTACAAGTATAATAAAATAAAAAACGGCGTTTCGTATTTTTTAAATTTTTTTGTTATTTAAAATTCATGTGGATGAAACACAAGAAATATAAAGAAAAATTATACTGAAATAGAAAAGAAAATTATAAAAAATATGAAATTCATTTAAAAAATATTTTTTTGAATGTAAATACATTATGTATTTAACATTTAAAAAAAAAATCTAATTGTATATGTGTTTCTTCACATGGGGCCTAAAATGGCGGTCATTCGGAACAATAATATCAGACTTATTTTTAACTTTAATATAATTCGTTAAAAAAAGTAAACTAAAATAATACTTAAAAATATAGTTCTGCATTCCCCGAGTATCGGTAGCTAGATATATCTGTTTGATAGTTTTATAAAATGGAGTGGTCAGTGCAAGAAGTCCGAAGTTTACAAAAAAAAAATCCAAATAAAAATGTTTTTTTTTTTGTAAAACTTTTAATTGTATTTTATTGGAGTTACGCCTCTTTCACTGACGACTGTAAGTTAATATAAAGAAATTGTAATTCTCACTCAATCTACTTAATATACGCCTCATCGACTGTGGGAATGTCATGCTAATTAAATTTATACCGTCAAAATAACTAATAAAGAAATCATATAAAAATACAGCAATATCCATTTTAATTCTGCACATGTGTTATAATATCTTAATTATAGTCGGATACTATTTGTTCAAAATTTGCAGGAATTATGAGAAAACATCTATTATTCTATTAAAATATTGATCTGAATGGAAATTGTTTTATTTTCTGTATGATTCAAAGGTCAAATAAAATACTGTAAACAGTACTTTTTAGAGGTTTCGATGGTAATATTCCCATCGAATTACATATTGGATATCATATTTCAATTAAATTAAATGCCTGCCAGCTCAAATCGAATTTTAAATATGCGCAAACTTTATTATCTAAGAATTTTTAATAGCGAACGTCATGTTGACATTTTAATGTCAAATGACGTTTAATGCTAAATGAAAGCTGTCAATGCCAAAGTGTAGTTCGATGGGGGTGGATTTCGCTGTTTGTTTGGTTGACACACATGTACTATTTCTCCGTATCTCATTATTTAAAAAATTAAAAATTATGTAATTTTGTTAAAAAAATGTATAAATATCTGTATATAACTAGGCGCATGGGCTTGGAAAGGGGAGGGGAGTAAGAAATTTTGCTAACAAATATTTAAGATTTTTTTGGATTTTTGTTACTAAATTACACTTTTTTATGTGTATTTTTTCGTATTCTTAAAGTTTTCTAGACTTTGATAAGTTGAACCTTACTATAAAGTGACCACCTAGAGGCCAAACCAAACCAATAACGACTCCCCCTCTCCTATCCTTTAAAATTAGTCTATACGCCCATTACATGGTGATGACTAGGACTACATGATTGGTTATAGTGAAGGCAGTTTTTAATTGGATCTCTTTTTAACATGACTCCTCATATTGTGTAACAATACCTCTTTTTAACCGTACAACTTGCCTTCGTTTGTTCTCCCTTCGACGTGACATTGGAGAAGTGATTAGTGTCCAATTGGCGGATTCGGAACGCCATGATCAAAGAATAATAAAACACGAGTGTAATTTCGTTATTTTTCGTCGAAAATTATTAAATTTAAATAAGCTTGAGTTTACAAACTCTCTAAATTATGAGGCATTATTTTGTATTCATCGTTTGGCGATTTTATTCGTGCCAAGTTTGTTGAGCGCTTATTATATATTGTATTGATATATGAACGCAAGGTATTGCCACATTAAAAAAATGATATGAGGCGATTGATGCGGCTCCTAGTAAATATTTAGTTTGGTATTAACTGTGTTCACATATTTATTATTAAATATTCACAAATTTTTAATACTTTCATGCCTAATGTTTTTTTATATAGTCGGCGTTCTAACTGCAAAAATACGTTTTTTACAGAAGGCAGTAAAACTGCCTTGATAGTGACGTCAGTTAACTGAAAATACTGTTTTAACGACGGCTATATTTATAATATAATATGTATTTAAATTGTTTTTTTTTATATATCGTGAACATAGTACTACCGTACCCATATATCAGATAGATAATTCTATCAGCCGCGTTAGGATTTGTATTTACTATTAGTGTTTGGATTCTTATAATTAGCGTATATACATTATTAATATAATTATCTCATACTGTTAGCTAAATAATAAGTTAAATAATATAGTGTGAGACTAATGTTTGCTCTATAATAGCTGTATATATTAAAAAAGAACAATAAAATTTTGTTATTTTTCAGTTAGGTCATATTTATTAATATATTTTAAGAAGTCAGTTAAATCGCGGAGAACTAGAGTGAAAGAAGAAATAATGTACTTTCTCTATTTGTACTTTAAGTATGCAGAAGTAATAATAGGCAAAATGCTGTTTTCATAATGAAACTCACACATTCTACCAAATAATTGTAGTATATCTTTGTAGAATTAAAAAAATCTCTAATATTCTATTTAAAAAGTACTTTTGTTCTTCTCTCAGATCTCCGTGAATCTTATACTCACACGACGAATTTTCCAGTCACGGTTTTTTTTAAAAAAAATATATTATAAATATTGCTTTTTGCACACAAGGTCAATTCACTCTACACTCGATTGTTAATCTATGCACAGGTGATTTTCAGTAATCTGTGGGTTTACGCGGTAAAACAATACATTTTTGACAAGAATTATGTTCCGAAAAAAAAGTTGAAAGCAATTTAAAACATTGGAAATTTGAAAGAGTGTAGAGTTTATCAGTCATTGAAAAAATTCAACACTAAATATTTTTTTACTATTAAATAAAATGTTAGAAAACAGATTGAAACTATCCCAAGATTTTATTTCCAATAATCGTTGGATATATTTATTTTCAATATTGTCGGCTTAGAGTTTAAACCTGCTAACAGTCTATTAAGCAAATGTTTAGGAGAAACGCATAAATTTTTTATGTATTTCTCTATTATAAAAATGTACGAGTACATAACAATAAAAAACGGATTTAGTGAGTTTACACTCTCAAGCCGACGTTTAATCTGTTTCGTAAAATGTCACTTCACTCATGTCGCCGTGCGCTAGTGCTTGAAATTTAAAATTTGTTATTATTTAGATATAGTAATATTAATAAACAATACTTCACAATACACGATATAGATATCTTAAATAGCTAAATAAATTGTCCAAATATTACTAAAATAGATACCATTAAAGTTAAATAGAAAATTTATGAAATACACGATTTTCTGACACTTTTCAAAGAAATAATTTAGTACTTACGTGACTTCGTTTGTAAGTAAGTTAACGCGATAAAATGGATAAGAATTGTTTCTCGAAAAAAAAAAAGGAATGAAAATTATAATATTTTTAATAATGACTAACTGCTTAAGGTAAATTCGTTTAATCGAAGTTTTTATTACTTTTATTTTATATTTTGTTATTTAGGATAAATATATCGTTTTGTATATGTGGGTTAGTCACGTGGCTGTAATATATTCTTTTTTCTATGAGACACAAATCAGTATAGTGGTGAAAGAAAATATTAAATTATGTTCAAACACTTGTGTTTTTATTGTTTTTTTTACTTACTTCACTGCATTGCAGGATTTCATGTTCCTATTCACGCTTATTCCCGCACAGGAGAGTAGGCAGAAATAACCTAGTACAGTTTTTCATTCCCACACACTACCTGATTTTTAAGAAACAGCACGTTGAGTGACGGAAATCAACTCCACGCTTTTTATCAGATCGCAAAAATGGAACTATTGTTTCAATAATTCCATTTTTGCGATCTGAATGATTTCTCCAGAATTAAGTGGGAATCGAATCCATAATCTTCGCTTTTACAGTCTGCCTTTACACTGCATCAAGTTGGGCTCAAATACGGAATATAGCGTGAAGTGAAAAAAAAAATGGGAATATTATCATAAAATAACAAAATGTAGAGATGTTTAATTAAATGTCTTGTATTTAAGAGTCGTTCTTAATGTTTTAGTATTATTAAGTAACACAGGGGAAAGAAAAACAAAGGACATTGGGGTTCGATTTTATTATGTAGACTACTAGCAATATGATCTGGTTACTTTAAAGTGATATGTTCTGAAAGTGAATAGCAGTAAGTTACAGTGGCACTGGGAGGGGGGAGTATTTTTGCCCTGGGCGCGAGTAACTTATGCTAAGCTTAGCTAAGTTCGCTCCTCCACTGGTAAGTTATCGTAAGTAAACTGAGGGAACAAAACAATGCTACTATGTTATGTAAGAACCAATTGAGCGACAAAGTTAAAATAAATATGTAGTTTTGAATGCAGATGTTATGTTCAGCAACTTTGGAATTCTACAGTCACTCCTATAGCCTGAATAATCAGGGGTGAATCAAGCGACATGTCTAAATTTATTAGACCGACGCTGCGCCGCAAAAAATGGAATATTTTTAAATTTTAACTTTTATGTCTCCTAACCTCAAGGTTGTCTGGAAGAAATCTCTTATTAGCGATAAGACCGCCTTTGTACTTCACACTATGTTATTAGCATTAAGTACTAGATGTAGTTTGTAACTTTGTTTTCTTCTGTTTGTGGTGTACAATAAAGTATAAATAAATAAATAAATGGATGACATTTTAAGTCATGTCATGTCATGGCAGACTTGAATTAAAATAAGTTCAGAAAACAAAATGTACAATCTAATAGTATTCTGGTTTGTGTTCGCGATTTTGAAAAAGCCATTAAACGACGTCCAATATACTTACACAATTTATTTATTTTAAAAGTTGGCTACAAAATTGATATAATTATTACACAGGTCACATTTTTAATAGTAAACATATTATATAGCATATTAAAAGTATTTCAAAATAATTAATATTTTACTGGTCTAAGTTAAAATTTCACTTTATTTATAATAGTGAAAATTGTGTTAATATTTAAGAATTATGTCACTTAAAACTATGTAAATCTTATAAAAATAATCTTTATATGAAAAATACAAAAAAATATATATTCAGTATCTTCTTAGTTCTAAGAGAGCCTATAATAAGCACAAATACATTGGCTTTAAATAAGTAAAAAAAATCTTATATTTTGTTTTACACGTCACTACTTCATTATCACTTTTTTAGCACAAAGCCGGACAGGCATAGAGAACCTAGTGTTAACACACTCTGTCTACTGCTTTCGCCTAATTTTCGAGGTCCTTCTAGACTTGGTCTTCTCACTAGACAAAAGGAATGAAAATGTTAAATAATTTATTCCCCCGAGTGGGAATCGAGCCTACACAATCACAGCGTTTATAGTTATACCTAGTTACAGGCTCAGTATCAGCAGTTCTCTAATAAATTCTCAATTTTAATATGAATCGATTCATTACTTTGTACAGTACCACATACTATATCTGAATCAAATTCACGTTTATTACGCAGTTCTTCCCTCAATTTCTTATTTCCTCCCTATTTTC
The DNA here is from genome assembly GCA_016802625.1 of Heliconius numata. Classification (NCBI taxonomy): domain Eukaryota; kingdom Metazoa; phylum Arthropoda; class Insecta; order Lepidoptera; family Nymphalidae; genus Heliconius; species Heliconius numata. The sequence continues at coordinate 1,907,040 of JAEBDU010013172.1, forward strand.
ACTTATTTCTATTATCAGACTATTAATAAAAAAATATAAAATTTATTGTTTAAAATAACAACAAATCATTAGATTCATTATCGATTTCAACTTGAATCGATTCATTACATTGTACAGTATTAGATGCTATATCTGAATCCGATTCGCGTTTATCACGTAGTTCTTGTCTCAATTTTTTTATTTCTTCTCTATTTTCACTCACTTCGACTGTTAAACGGTCAATTTTCGAATATAAATCCTTTATATACTTCAAGAGTACATCTTCATTAGTTTTATTAACAACTTTACTTGTACTAACTTCGGTCATTGGATTTACTGTCTTTATATTAGGACTCGGACTTGAACATATTTTAGAACTTGATAGCACTTCTTGGGTTTTATAAAATTCCGAATTTTTAAATTCCTTCATTTCATCAGCATTTAGAAGAGAAAAGGCCACTTGTTCTACATCATTCACTTCAATGGCGTTAAGAACCGCTTTTAATTTCTTAGCATATTCCTGTAGCACGGTTGGTTTAACTCCGTCAATTAAATTGTTGCTTTCATTCCAAAAATATGGAATGTTCTTTTCAGCAACAGCTTTATACAAATCTTCGACCATATCTTTAAAAACTACACTTATTTTCTTTTGCCAATATTTTTTGTCCTCGACTTTGTGTACTTTCCATAGTACTAGTGTTTTTATATAGTAACTGGCGATTGCCTTCATGCTGAGGGAATCGCGTAGCTTTTTGACCTGAGAAGATTACATTAGCTTATTTAACTCTACTTAATTTTGTTTACATTTCAAGTTGTTTTATGTTTTTATTTTATATGAACTTACCAAACGTATAGCAATTTTAAGTTGTTGGCATCCCTTTATCATTTCCTTTTCAAAATCCTGGAATGAAAGCCTCCAAAGGCGATTCTTTCGATCACCATCTGGTATAGACTTATTAGGTTTAGGAACAACTAACCACTGGTCCACGGTGGTCTGTTGTAATTGTCTGGAAATTACATATTATATAGTTTTTAGCTTCATTCAATTTCAAAATATTCTTTATTCAAATAGACTATTATAAGCACTTTTAAATCGTCGAATGACCATACACAACAACTCAACAGTTGCTCATTTGCAGCTATTCTGCATTACATTCAATAGACATTAATTCCATACAAGTTTATCCTCTAAATATTTCATTATTTCATAAAGCTTGCAGCTGGTTTTTTTAGCTTAATGCTTTAGATCGCATTAGGACTCATTTTTATTGGTTGTTAACTCAGTCATTATATAGCATTTGGGGATTCCCCAAATACGGACTGATGAAAGTAAATACCCTATATTTATATACATGCGGGTTTTTCCCGCACGTGGCCTAACCACCAATGATACACCTAGGTTGGTGTGTAAAGCAAAAAAAAAATTCGTATCTGTAATGATTTGATGATAAACCTACAATCAGCGTCATACTAGCCTTTAGAGGCTTTATTGCATACATGACTTATAAATTATAAGTACGAAAAAAGACGAATGACAATATATTTGTATATATAACGATGACGATGATAACGATAGCATGCAAAGGCCATTATTTTTCTAAACAGTAAAAATAAAGTATAGAATATAAAATAAGCCTTACCTATACCCAGCCGGCCATCTCGGCAGCATAAATCTAATGACAGGAACTAAATCGACATCCAAATTGAAATGATCATCGCCTTCAACGTTTCGTACGTGTAAAGTGTAGGCCGGGCCCGAGGGCCTATACGACAAGAGGTAAGTGACACCGTTCACAGTCACTCTGCCGTCCAGTTCGTTGATAGTCTTTTGCACTATACCGTGCAACCACTGCCTGAATTTATTTTGTAAGAAATATTTCTCCGAATCACGCCAGTCTTTCGTCACTTTGTGATGGCTTTCCCATTCCTAATAAATTTACGTTATTTTACTTACAATATTTACAAAATCTTTACGTAAATTGTAGCTTATATGTTTTTAATGTATCAATTGATTTAGGTATTGTAAAGTTTCATCTAAATCCGGTCTGTAGTCATGGTGTGAAAGTGCAAGAAACATCGATCCCCTCAAACTTTGTGACATTTGTCAAACTTTTTGACAGAAGTAGGGTTATAATTAACCTACTTTAAAGAAAGGAGATTATCAGTTTCATCTGTATGTATGTGATATTATCGAATTCTAACTAAGTAATTGAAATTTTATATATTTAAAGAAACAATTGGTGAGCTTACTGCCAGCCCTGTACTCCGCACGTAGCACAGCGCCTAATTTCCGTTGAATTCTGGAGGCATTACGTGTTGAGAGGTGTTATTTAATGCCGCGCTTTGCCTCGACGCCAGAGCGAAGAAATGAAAACATTAAATATTTCCTCGAGTGCCTCTCTAGGAAATATTTCGAAGTCACAAACAACCTGTCGCTTTACAGTCACAAGCTTGTGCTCTTGCACAATAACTGACCTCAAATAGATGCACTGAAAGCTTACACAGATATTCGAGGATGATTGTTTATTTAAGCTTTCAATGTTTTTTTTTTTTCGAACATGTGGATAATGCTGTTAGTCCTATTGGCTTTTACAGCGACACCGGTTGGGTATGGAAGAGGGTACTCTGTCCCTGAAGAAATGCAAGCACTAAGTGGCTGCCTGTGAGGAAGTCGACGACTGTAAGGGCGCCCCCTGCGGGACTCGAACCTCGGCTTGCGGCCGTCGAGCGGACTGGGATTTCACTTATGCTAAGCAAACCAGCCGCGACATGAAGCTTTCAATGCATGTACCTATAATATACACAATATTTGGATACATATTGCTCGGAAATTAAAGATCATTGACGTCAGTTAATTTCTTTTAAAACTTGTATCAGATTAAAGCACATTTGAATAATTAATACATATCGAATATATCCAATCAAAGGACTGCAAATTAAAACAAAAAAGAAAAACGCTATATATATAAAAAATAATTAGGTACCTGCTTTTTATCCAGATTATCAAATTCTTTCGTAATTTTAAGTTTAACGTAACCAGGCATGTCGGTTTCTATAATAATCCCATTTTCACCGTCGTCGTAATTTATTGGCAGGCGAATCACTATGTCCATGTCGAATTCATCTAACTTGCTTACTTTGATACCATCGGAGACGCTGCCACCATAGAGTATCTGTTGATGTAAAAAAGGAGTTTCTTATATCTATATTAATAGTGTTTGGTCAAACACAATACTCTCAGGAACTATTTATTTTAATAGAAATTTTTATTTTTGTGATTGATAATCCATTAATTGAAGAAGACAATACGACAATACGAAAATTACAGTAGTTGTTTCTATTTACCTAGTTAAAGTTAGCACAGGCACTTAAATTATGTCATACATAATTTTTAGACCATTTGACCATGGGGGCAAAGTCGCAGGTGCAAGCTAGTATGTCTTATAAAATATATACAAAGAACTCCTTAGCATTCCATGGATTTACCATGCGGGTGCTTATCATGTTGCAGGGTGAGTAGTTAGATTCAGTGCCCGCTATCTGGGACACTATTGGATTCCAGGTCCCGGGCACAGGCAGGTTGCAGACTTAATAAATAATAACTTTTGAATGGGCTCCTCTATTTAAATTGTAAACAAATTTGAAATGATCTTAATAACATAACATATGTATTTACTATGTATTACTTTTTTTTCTTTCCTCCTTGAATGTTTATAATGTAATTCTGATTTTAGTTTTGTAGATAAAGGAATCAAAAAAATTAAATGAGGCCATCATGACACAGGGGCACGGTTGTGGGTTCAATTACCACTCGGGGGAGTGAAATATTTAGTATTGATGAGAATTCAGCAGTGGAAGTTTCTCCAAGTGAAACAGAGGGTCTTAACATTTAGTTCTCAGTTTCCCTCACTCTTTGTTTCCAGACACAATGTGAAAAAAATATATATCCTACATGTTATTCTTATGTATAAACAATATTACTAAAAAATCTAAAGTAGTAAAATTAAAATCTGTTCAATAGTTTTTGCATAATAGACAAACATCCATCCATCTTATAAACTTTCATATTTATAATATTAGTGTGAGAGTAGGATTGCATCACAAACATTTTTAAAGTTATTGCACACTAAGGAATGAAAATATTTTTTAAGAAAACATAAAAGTGTAAAAATTTGAAAAAAATATAAAAAATCTTACCAAATATAAATTTTAGTTGTTTTAATAAGTATACTTAGATCATATTTATTAAATAAATTTGTTTTTCTACTCTTAAATATAATAAAACAAAGACTCATTGTGATCACAATATATATCATCATATAATATTCTGGATTTCACACTGCTATTAGATTTACTATATAAAGATGGAGAGTTGATTTGGTTGAATGCTCTGATCTTAGGAACTATTAGTTAGTATAGTTGAAATGTTTTGTTAGATAGTCCAAGGCCGGGTCTCACAATGTATAATATTTAGATTTGTAAAGTTTAAATGAAAATATCTGCAATCTATTCTACATTTACCACTGCAAAAATTTTTATTGTTATTGCAAAAAAAAAACTATCATGTAGTATTTACCAGATAAAAATAAACAGAATTAATATAAATTAAATATCATAATAAAATTGTGACATTGTTATTTAAAATAGCAATATTAATATAGAATTTATTCAACAAAAAAATGCTTGCAAATGTCAATATGACAAAAGAATGATTTAAATTCTTACTTGATTAGCATATTTGCCAAAATAATTGCATTGTTCACCCATTTTCAGCTTGAATTGCTCGAAGACACTCTTAAATACCTCCTGAGATTGTTTTGAATCTGCATCTTTCAATGCAATAAACTGCTTGAATACTTCACTTAAATAGGCATCTAAGCTACTTTTCTTTTTCGTAGACATGATCACTAAAAATTAATACAAAAGGGAACAAAAGGTATAAAATAAAATATGGCTTTATATTATTGGTACTATAGTATCAGTATGCTAAATATATGTATTAAATAGCATGTATATGGTAGCTTGACATTGTAAATTAATATTTGTATTTTTTTAAAAACTATCATTTAAAGGTTTTGATGCATGTTTTATAAACAAATATATAATTTAAGTAGGGCAATTTTACGTTTGATGAAGTAATAAAATATAAGTATTAAGAAATTCAACAAGATTTAATCATTATAGAATTTTATAGCCGATTGTAACCTCACCTTATTTATCTTTTGGAGAGTCTTCTACTTATATTCAAATGAAGAACACGTCATATAAGTAGTGGACGTACAATATAATAAAATTAGATATGTTTACAATAAGGTAAATATAAAAAACTAACTGAAATTAATTTCTGTATAGATGATGCCTTCAACTCACAATATGACAGAAATAGATTAGAGATAAATTTACAGCTTCAATATAAGAAATGGGGAATCCCCGAAAACCATAATCTAAGTTGACACCATTGTAGTTAATATAGGAAAAAAAGGTACAAACCTTTAATACTAATCAAAAATATTAATTATAAATAGTGCTTATCAGCTAAAAGTACTTACGTGTTTTTGATAACACGTTGTTATAATCATTGTTGAAATGCATAGATATAAATTTATGATTATTAAACAAATTGTGTTTTACATATTATTAATGTAACGATAATACTTTTTTATCATTTTAAAATACAAATTAACTCGATAGGTGAAAAAAATGAATCTAAAATGTGTCTAAATAATTTAAGCAAAATAAGATTTTTTTTTGAAATATTTAAATAATTTTAATCTCAAACTACCTTAATTGCAAAATAGATTTTTATATAGAATTTATCATAGTAAATTATAATATTTATTTATTGGTTTTTATTACAAACTAACCATTCATAGTTACTATATGATAGTTACCATGTAACGACTTACTTTTTTTCTGCTTTTAGCGGGGAACTTAATAATATTATAGACAGACAGAAGAACGACGTTAAAATATAAATGTAAAATGAGAGTCAAATATGTTTTTGATAGAATATTTATTTACTATAATCAGCCCTCTAAAATGCAATTGTAATTTAACCATAATAAAGGGCAGAATGACAAGATATGACTTTCTTTCTAGGATTAATGAAATTTAAAATATACTTCTTCGAGTTATGTGATATATTTAAAATACTAGAAAACAAACAGTAAAATCCTTAATTGATTTTTTTTTATTGTGGCAACATTGCTTCATGACAACAATAACAGGCCCGGAAAGCTTACTCCACAGAGGCTTACTCACAAGTCACGTATAATCTCGAATAATATATGTCATATTAGGGATGCCCAATGATAATCGATTTTCGATGATCATCGATGTTAGCAGACAAAATATCGATGTTTTAAAATCGATATTGCAGTAACGAAAACATCGTAACACTGATGTTGCATTAAATAAAACATCGTAATATCGATGTCAGTAGGAACACATTATCGAAATTTGGTCGCGTACAAGTCATAATACAACGAGTGTTTACGTATTAATTTTAATTTAAAAAGAAATATCGTAAGCAAATGAAAAAACATTACTACTTTTAGTTTTATAAATTGTCGTTTTATTAACTTTTATATATCCTACATATTTTTCATATGGAAATTGCTATTTCTCTGTATTTTTTTATCTGGCCTTTGTTTTTTTCAAAATCTGAGTTGGCAACTTGGCAACAGTCGCGTTCACTTCGTTGTTCGTAAATCGTACTTCGTTTCGTTGTTCGTTCAAAAAGTTTCGATTTGCTAGTTCATAGTTGCTATTTGCTAATTGGTTATGAGTGAAGAGTATGTCGTTTCATCTTTTATCCAATGGAAATAAAATTATTCTTGCTTGGTTTATACATTAAAGTTTGTATTAGCAACATGTAAGTAACTACATAATATAGCTATTTATTACAATATTCAAACAAACACTATATTAACAATTTAACAACTTATTGCGAACTGGGTCTAGCTTGACTACTTACCTACTTTTTTATTTTTAACTTCAATCGACATATAAAAATTCTATAATTATAGATAACAAAACTGAGTGTCTTCTACTCTCACGTAGTACAAGCGTCAGACACTAAAATGTGACATTGGCTACCAAATTATCGTATTTTATAGTTGGTATTGTCAAATCGTACAGAAAGATAGAACTGTGGTTTGGCTAAGCCCCCTTGTTTTAATTAAAAATGTCTTATGATATTATAATTGTTTTATTTATTGATAACTATGAATGAAGGCTAGTCCTAGCGCAGGGGCACAAAATGTGCTCCACAATCGACTGGTAGTGGGTTCGATCCCCACTCGAGGAAATGAAATATTTATTATTTATACATAGCTAAAGCGGGATGGATACAGCGTGAAGAAAAGGAAAAGAAAAGAAAAAAAAACATAGATGTTAGCCAACATCGATGTTGTTCTTTTGAACTTTATCGAACATCGATGTTTTTCTGACATCGGGCATCCCTATGTCATATATATTACAGCTTCTTGTATAGACTCCATTCATATGTAGAGTTCATTCTTTCGTCCGCCTTAGTCTGCTTCTTACGTCAAATTTTAAGTTACAACAGTGAACACAGTACAGAATCGTGATTAAAGTTTGGTAATTCTTGATAAGGTTTCTCAGAATAATTTTAAAGGATTGTATTTTGTAAGTACACATATAAATTATTATCATAGCGTTAATTTCTTTAGTTATCTTTATTCTTAAGTTGATACAGTTTTATATGATATAGTATTTGGTAATATATATTGCCCGCAACGCCACAGGTTGTGGGTTCGATTCCCACTCGAGGGAATATTTCCATTATCGGTAAATCAATATTTAATATTATTATTTCCTAGCTCTGGTGTCGTGGCAAAAAACGTGCGCGGTGTTGATTTCCGCCACTCAACACGTAATGCCTCTAGAATTGGGTGGAAAATGGGGAGCAGAGTGTCTTAACACTAGGCTTCCTCTGCCTACCCTGTTATATACGGAATACAGCGCGAAGCTGAAAAAAAGTGGAGAATTTATATATGATTTACAAAAAGTATTGATTTATTACGTTTTTAGCAATAAAACATTAACTTTAGATGGCTGATTTTGTAAGCCGTTGTAAAATGTACCTAAGAAATTTAATTTGTTTGTAAAGCTAAAAGATTTTAAATTAAGTACATAAAAAGATTACGAAACTAAAATTTTCATATAATAATACATAGGTAATAATGATTCATATAATGAAATGAGGTCGTCGAGGCGCAGGGGTACAAAAGTGTGACTGTAACGCGACGATTGCGGGTTCGGTCCTCACTTGGGGGAATTAATTATTATTTATTAATATTTTCATTTCTTAACTCTGGCACCAAGGCAATAAAAGCCAGGCATTGAATTCTGCCATTCAACACGCATGCATCGAAAAAATCGGCTGGAAGTGAGGCACCGACTGACTTAACGCTAGGTTCCCTCTGTCTACCCTGTTGAAGCTGATTTTATTTTATGATACGTAGGTAAAAAATATAAAGATTTAAAACCTTCAGTATGTATTATTAATTTTTGCTATATACGATATGTAGGTAAGATTACCTTATTACTAGCTCTCTTTGTTAAGTGGTTCATGCTATCTAGATCTAGATAGATAGCATGTAGCACTTAGAGTTAGTATTATATTATTTAGTTTTCAGTATACGATAAATTTATAATTAAAAAATATGAATAATAACGGAAATAACGGCAATAATGATAATGGTTGGAATTGGTGGAAGATTGGGGCAGCAGCAGTCGGAGTAGGTGCGGCGGCTACAATTCTATATAAGTTGTCAAGTCAGACACCTTCCGAGACGGAGACGACTTCTAAAGAAGACGAAGAGACCGAGACATTTGCCAGCCGATTTAGTCCAGTTCTTGAAAATAGTTTGCCCAAATCGGAACCAATGCTTGAGTAAGTCATCATTTTTTTCATATCCATCTAAAATTTTGTGATATTAATAATGAATAAGTTTTGTTATGCATTATCTGTTACTTTAGACATATTTTATTTTTCATTTTTTTCTTTCAACTTTCTTGAAGAATGCTTTCTTATATGAATTTAATTAAAAAACGGGTTTTATGGCGCAGTGGCACAGCGTCTCTCTAATCTCTTCGGTTGTGGGGTCGATTTCCATTCGCGGTTATATTTAAATTATTTTTCTGTTTGTACTTTATTTTTTCAGCTTCACGCTGTATCCTACATGAAGCAGGGTAGGCAGATGGAGCATAGTGCTAATACACTTCTCGCAACTCTTGGAAAAAGTCTTAAAAGCTAAAAAAAAAAAAAATTTTTTTTTATTATAATAGTATAGTAATCCGCTTTTAAAATACAATTCTTCCCCCTGATGTAAATTAGTTTGTTCTGCTTAGCAAATTAAAATAATATTAATTTTTATTTTTAGCATCATACCCCAATCATCTGTGCCCTCGTGGCCGCACATAATAAATGTTAATACTCTTCTTTCCGACATTTACAATCGATACGTCGCTATAAAGAAAGACGATTTTCAAAAACACTACAGTGTGTTCCACAATGTGTTTATTGAATTGCACAGGAAAATGAAACAAGTGGATCGATATTACGAACGGTTCGCTAGTGATGTAAGTAATATGTATTTTTTTTATCAACTTCATGCAGAATGGTAGTTAAGCCACTCTGTTTCCCACTTTTAAATTTTTCGAGACATTGCGGTTTGAGTGGCGTAATTTAACGCTGGGATTTTGTCCTTTGGTGCGAAGAAATGAAAATATTATCAAATAGTAATTCATTCCCTCGAGGCCTCGTAATATGTAAATATTTTCTTATTTAAATTGTTGTAATTTTTTTAAAGTAAGAATTATAAGTTATTTTGCAATTCAATACATATCTTGGGGTCGTCGTGGTGCAGTATCACAAATGTAACCGTAAACAAAAATTGTGGGTTCAATACAAATTCGGGGCAATGAAATATTTACCTAATATTTTCATTCTGCCACCCAACATTCAATGCCTAAAATTAGGTGAAAAGTGAGGAACGGAGGTGTCCTAACAGGAACAGAGTGTGAAGCTAAAAAACAAACAAGAGTTAATTTTTAATATTAATCGTAAATAATATTTTTACAAAAAAATATATTAAAGTGTGATTTAACAATTGAATGTATAATTTGAACTTTTAACAAATTTGTAGGATTGTGTTTGTACATTTTCGCCTTTTTCCTTCCATATCTATAAAGATTACAACCTATCGGTCAATTATAATCGCACAGATTATCTTTATATTTATGTTGTTTTATTGATTTTGCGAAGACTTAGTATCTTATTTAAAACTTTGAATTCTTGTAAACGATAAGTACTGACATACTTAAGAATTTTTTAAAAATAATTTTATTACTTTTTTAAAATCTCTTTGATCCCCTCTTGGGGGAATGAATTATTATTTATTAAATTGTTTTCATTTCGCTGCACTAATAGACAAGGCGCGGCGGTGAGTTCTGCCACTTAACACACAATGTCTAAAATTTGGACGAAAAGTTTCAAACGGAGAATCTTAACACTGAGTCCCCTCTGCTTAACCTGCTTTGCGGGAAATAACAAAAGCCTGCTATTTTTCTCTATATTTATTTATCAAGATTTACATTTACAGATTAAGTTTGCGGGCAGTCATTTTGATGGGCTTCGTATTAAGAAGCCAGATGAGTTTGACATGGACATAGTGATTAACATGCCGGTGAGCATGAATTCAGCGACTAATGGAGAAGATGATATAACTATACGGCAGAATTTCCCAGGATACGTGGAACTCGTCGCCGGATGCCAATACCAAAAACTGCTGTTTAGAGACGGCGCTGACTGTCAAATTTACAGGGCAGCATACATGTGGATGGACGATCGAAAGTTCATACTACGTAATAATTTCATGAACTGGTTCAAAAGCGTCGGAAACAAAGCTCTAAATCTATTTCAGACACTTAATTCGAGACCCGCAGTAAATGTTAATGGTATTTGGTATACGATTCGTACCTCCGAAAGTGGTCCGGCATGGACTATTATAATAGAGGACTTCTATAATACATTCAGATTGGATGTGGACTTAGTCCCGGCTCTAAAGTTTCCGGAAAGTCGTTGGCCAGTGGGGAAGCAGTACCGTGACATACCACATGAGTGCAAGAGAGATTATTGGATGGTTGTCCCCAAGCCCAACAAGAGCGGTAACACGGTCCAAGACGAGCACCGCTCGTGGCGCATAGCGTTACAGGATCAGGAGAAGCAGTTACTTTACAATACATACGCTCTACGACAAACTATATGTTTGGTGAGTTTTTAATTTTTTTGATACACTAAAGCAATTAGTGAAAACATATTTTTTATTTATTATGAACTTCTGTACTGATTCTGTAATGTTCTTACATATACCTGATTGTAGGCTTAACTTAGCTTTACACCACACTCCACTGCCATCAACCTCTCCATACATGCCCTCCGGTCATGACAACCTAATCGAATAATAATATAATAAGTGAATGATGAAAAGATACATCTTTTCAATGTGGATTCAATCAGTTCAGCTAACTCCGCATATTCTACGAAGAGATTGGATCTCCAAAATCTTTCTTTTATTCTTCTTCTGTAAAATAGCGACGGTACCAACACTGCATTGTTTCAACGGCCAAACGTGCAGTTGTGCCGATGTTTCGCCGTCTCATCAATGCAGCTAAGGCATCGTTAACCCTGTTAGCAATAGGAATACTCCTTTTCACATCCATCTCATATCTTCCACCTCTACTGAAAATATTTCCCAAATATCCCACTTCACTCATGCGTGATGAAGTATGAAAAGTCATATAAATGAGATATTTACGTTTACTCTAAATAAGTGAAATGTTGTGAATTGTGTTAATTTATGATTTGTCATTGGGTTCTGAAGTAAAATAATTTTATTCTAAATAAAAAGTAACAAGCCTAATTTTTTAACATTATATACAAAAGTAACTTCTCAAACTTGAGAACAACCGGCGTGAGAACCTCAACAATACTCTTTTTTTACATACTTTTTAGCGATGAATGATGTTTGAAGATCTTAAATACAATTTTAACTTTTTCAGATAAAGAAATTGCGCGACTCGCTCGGTATGAAGAAAATAGCAAGTTACTATATAAAAACAATTTTCTTTTGGGAAATTATAGAATTAAAGCGAACTGACCCTTGGTTCTGGCAAAAGAGGGACATTGACACTTTATTTACTTATGCAGTGAAGAAGTTCTATGCAGCTCTAGAAAAGGGCGAGATAAAATACTTTTGGAATCCGCAATTGAATTTGATTGCAAATTTGGGACAGTCCACACTATATGAATATAAAAATAAACTTCGCAATGTTATTGAAGTCTTGGAACAACCCAATAGACAGCTACGCGCAGTCGCCAAGTTTCTGTTGACAAATGAAGAATACATGGAGTATAACAAATTTCTGCCATGATTGACTTTTTTCAATTTATATGATTTTTTACTAAGAATAGTATAGATAAATTAAGTATAATTTTTCATCTTAAAAATATAGATTATTGTTTTTTTTTTGTATAATTATAAATATGTAGGTTTAAATAATTTATATTGTGTTGGTGTTATTATTCAGTTTCACTGTTTTAGACATTTAGAACACAATATCTATTTAAATATTATGCTCGAAATGTCTAAAACTTTGAAACTTAATAAAAATAGTAACACTATATAATATCTACTCTATAATTTGACTTTTACTGTACTACTTTTAATGTAGTAGTACCTACTGGGTAGTTTTTTTCTGTAAACCATTTAAAATCGCTTAAACTCATTATTTTATAAACGACTGTTTTAGGCCGTCGTAGCGGAGGCCACGAGCTGGCTACTGTAAAGTGTAAACGCGATGCTTATGGATTCACTTCCCAGTTGGGGAAATAAAATATTTAATATTTCCATTTCCTCGGCTTGGTAACAAGGCGTTAAATTCCGCCACTCAACACCCAATACCTCGCGAATTCGGCGGCAAGAGGGGATCGGAATTCTCTGAATGGGATCGGAGTGTCTTAAAACTGACTAACCCCAGGTTCCCTCTGTCTACCCTGCTACGTACGGCATGCAGGGTACAGCGTGAAGCTTAAAAAGAAAACTTGCACTCTATACTTATATAGATATACTTAACACACTGATTCTGCTGGAGAACGGAGAATGGAATGTCTTGACTTCATCCTACCCAGTTAAACAGTAAAAAGCGTGAAATTATTATATAAATAATATGTATAATATTTTATTTGTAGAACTATTCCTTGCTCTTCGTTTTTTGTAGGTATATGGGAAATTCCTTAAACAGTGAAACTGAATAATCACAGCAATTACAATATATAAAATGTCGTTTAATTGTGTCTAATGTCTTTTACCTTATTATTATAAGTAAATCGTCTAAAACTTAATTATGTATAAGTATATAAAGAAATATTTTATGTATCATTTTGTTTTACTTTATGTTTTTTAATTTTTCCTAATAAATATGATTTCGACAAAAAAATTCATTGAAGTTCCTTGATCATGAGCGTTTTGACTTCACATATTGATGGTAACATAAAAATAATCTATGCATATAATAAGAGAGTAAAAACGTCTACATTGAATATATTTACAAAATAATAATTGAGGGGGGTTTAGAAACAGTAATAGAGCCCAAATCTAAATGAATAGATAAAAAAGAATATAAATACATACTCTTTTAAAAATCTTGTAGACTAGTATCAACTAGTCTATGTAAAACTGAAGTTAGAAAATGTCACAAAGTTTGAGTTTTTAAAATTGTATTTTTGATAGATAATTTTTAATAATTTAGCTAAAATTATTGTTCTAAAGACTACAAGAGTTTTACTTAAGATACCCTGTTTAGATGGTATGACATTTTGTATTGTAAGTATTTTAAGTTTTTATTTACCTACTATAATTACAAATACAAATACATGCAAAAGAAATATTTTGTAAAATGATCTTTTAAATTTGGATTTCTATACGTTTCACATTAAACACAATCTAATGTAATATAGGCATTTTTCATTTCCTCGCTCTGGTAACGGGGCAAAGCGCGTTGTTGAGTTCTGAGTTAGTAGGTCTCAAGAATTCATCGAAAAGTAGGAACGGAGTATCTTAACACTAGATTCCCATGTTCTCTTTATGTGCGGGATCTAGGGTGAAGCTAAAAAAAAATGATAATTTTTAAGTCTTACATTATTTTCTAATATTTACAAACTACAATAGTAAATTGAGACGTAATTTAACGTTTTATTTTAGTTATTGGTCAGCCAGGCAAATTATCTAAAATGTACTGTACTCCAGTATCAGTTCTCCATAATAGCATAATATAGATGTTTCAAAATGCAATATCTACCCAAAGTATCGTTTCGAGCGAATTATCTTGGCTTTGATTTCTCTTTGCCTATCCCGCTATATGCGGGAAATGCGTGAAATTAACGAAAACTTTCTACGACAGTATGATGAGCAGTCGTGACGACTGGGTGCCGGTAGTGGCGGGCGTGGTGATCGGCGCCGGACTGCTGGTGGCGGTCTATAAGCTGTTCTTTTCTTCCCCCGTAAGCTATACAAAAGGCTGTAATCAAAATATTGGAGCTTCCAAGTATGTATGTACTTGCGATAAGGGAGGACCTAGTTTGGTTAGTTTTTCTATTTTTATTTAAGTAGTTTCGTGAATTTCTATATATGTACCTATCTCATTGATATCATACTATAAAGACATTCCGGACTTTCGCGATTGTAGGATATTTGGTGTAGAGTCGCGAGGAACATAGTGCTAAGACACGCCTTTCTCCATTGAGACACTTTCCTTTCGTAATTTCCTCCAAGTTCTTGGAGGTTTACGTGTTGAGTGGAGAAACTCTCGTTACCAGAGCAGAACGAGGAAATTAGAATATTAAATATTTCATTCCCCTGAGTGGAAATCGAACCCACAACCGTCGTGTTTACAGTTGCAGTCGCACTCTTGTGCTTCTGTGCCACAACGGCCTTAAAAATATAATATAAACCTATTAATAACTTTTATTTTTAGTGCCAACTCCATGCCAAAAAATAAAACAATAAAAATCAATGATGCCACATTGACAGCTATGTCAATCAATTGCCAAAAATGGAAAACAATCGTAATGTAATAATTTTAAAATGGAAAAAATAAAAAGGAACACAATGTATATCGAATATAAATGTTTTTGGAAATAAATGTATAAAAATGTGTGACTGGTACGTATGTTAGGTACTTTTTGTTATAATAGCGGTTATTATATTACATATACCTACGCGTAGGAAAAGTGATGTGTTTTTTTAATACCTTTCATACATTCGGTGTGTTGTAAGGAGATGGATTTTTGTTTTATGGAAACGAAAATATTGATATAACTCAAATATTAGTAGTTAATAAAGTTTAAATGTAGCTGTGAAAATAAATTAAATAAATGTAGGCATATAAAATGCAAGTGAGGATGAAATCATCGCGTGTACAATTATATTTGTTAATTTTGTCAAACCACATCTTCTATAGCTACATATAATAAAATTGTGATTGATCGCTGTCTGTAGATGAAGATATTTGAGAATACTCACTGTTCCACTGGGAGCATCCGCATATTATATCAATATAATAGAACTCAAAATTATTATTTTTAAAACACGACGTTTGTCAACACGACCACATAAGACAAAACGGGCGAAGCCGCGAACTCGTCACTAATCTATAATATATTAACAACGTTAAAGTATTGACGTTTATTTATAAACAACTTAACGTTACATATTGAAGCCGTTGTGGTGTAGCGGTACAACGGCTGGATGGTTGTGGGTTCGATTATTATTCAGATGAATAAATAAATTCATTTCCTCGCTCTAGTAACACTAAACGCGGCGTTAAATCATTTCACACGTAATGTCTCGAAAATTGAGCGCTGCTTGGGGAAAGGCGCGTCTTATCCCTCTGCATACCCTGTTGGATACAACGTCATGCTAAACAAATACAAATTACATGTACAGTGCTGAAGAACTAGAAAGGAGAGAAAATGCAAACCGTTCTAGAGGTCCTGGTCCAGGTTCACCTGATAGTACTCCACCTACGGAGAGTTGGTTTACTTGGATAGACTCACAAGGGACTAAGCTATGGATGCCAGTACTCGGCAGCACGGCAATTATGGGACTGTTGGCACTTTTATACAAAAATATGGGCAAATTAAAAGCTTATATATGGAAAACTAAGACTTGCGACAGTTATACAACGAAACGAGCGAGCGTTAGTATAAAATTTGTTTGTAGAAGCTAAGTAAGCTAGATACAGAAATTTTGTTTTTCAGGAAGTGAAACTATTGAGCTCCTTTTGTAAAACTAGGCGAAATAGAGTTTATTTTCATCCCTGGTATTATTCAATGGTACTGGTGAAAACTTAATGTTAAATTTTCTTTCCCTCTTTTTACCAGAGCGAGTAGGAATCGAACCCACAACCGTCACGTTTATAAAAATATCTCATTAGGTAAATATTTTCTTAAATATGTATTTCGAGTACATAAAATATTTTTTTCTATTATTTCAGAAACCGTCGCGTGAAAAAATTAAGCTGTGCATCTGTAAAGATTAATTTTATTATATTAATTTAATTATATTTAAAATAAATACCTTTTATTGTTATACATTTTTTTTAACCAATTAAGCAAGCAGCAAGCCCAATCACAACTTAATTTGCAAATATGAAATAAAATGACGCTGAATTCCGGATACTTAACATTATGCACACGACTGTACATGCGCGAGATTGACTCGTGCCAGTGTTCACATAAGTACTTTATAAAGTTTTTGTCGAGCTATAATTAAACGTATTTTATGCATTTAAAAAAAAGAAAAGGAATGGAATCAACAGATATTAAGAAATAATAGACAAATTGAAACAAAATATATTTATTAATACCACCTTTCATTTACAAATTATTTTTAACTGCCTCAGTCGGCTAACTATAACTATTGCAAGTCTAGTCCCAAGATTACGATCGATTAATATCGATTATAGGCGACACCGAAATCGATTTCCAAAACACTAACTCATCACTGGGAAATTTAACGGATATTTGAATCGATTCTTGATAAACAATCGATATTTGTCAATCGCAATCGAGAAACGGATTTGAAGACACAACCGTTGTAACAAAACGTCTTATATTAAACGTTAGTGCCTTAAAACAAGGAACGTTATCTATCGTAAATAACGTATGTATCACTTAGAACCATGTCGAAATTACAGTCACTAAATCCC